>JBBJLR010000145.1:5799025-5809266 GCA_037577145.1 Brachypetersius gabonensis
CACACACACACACACACACACACACACACACACACACACACACACACACACACACACACACACACCGCCCCCTACCTCACCCCTACCCCCCTTGGAAAACTTTTATTAAGATTTTAATAACCAGTTAAAATACTCTTATCACACATTCTGTAAAACACATGACTCTCTCTCTTTCTGTTTTTTATGCTGCTACAAACTGCACAGTCATATTTATTGCCATTTTTAACTGTATATATTCATTTATTGATGTCCTGCATTGTCTTGCGCATTTGCACTCTTGCACATCTCTGCTGCTAAACTACAGTACTGGTCAAATACTGTAATTATCATCAATGTAGACATTGTCATTTGCACTAACATTGTCTTGTCCTCGTCTCGTTTAGTGGTTTTGTTGCTCTTGTTCTGTCCTGTTTTTCACTTGTATCGCACCATGGTCCTGGAGGAACGTTGTTTCAGTTTTACTATGTACTGTGTGTATGGTAGGAATGACAATAAAATCTACTTTACTTGAAGATAAACAAAAGTGGGTGTGGGTGGGTTGGGAGGGTCAGTTAGCAACGAAATGTTTTTGTTGTTATCAAATTACTACCATTATTCTGTTTTTTGTGAATGTCTATATGTGTTATGAATAATGAATTGTTTTCAATTTGAATATTTGTAAATGATATTTTTTTATTAAGCTTAAGAAAACCCTGCTGGATATAACATAATTTCAACATTAATTCACTTGTGAAATCCAATATTAATTCAACATACACTAATTCAACATTAAATCAAGGGATAAAAAAATTGCCAAAATAGTGTTGAAACAACGTTGAATCCTCATCACAAATGGTTGATTTTTCAGTGTTGGATAGATGGCCTTTTCAACGAGCAAGATCAATGCTAAATCGACATTGAAAATCAATGTTGATTCAACCTTTTTGTCTGATATGGAATCAGTGTCATTTCAACACATATGTGCTATCTGGGTTGAACTTGATGACCACAAAGTCGTAAGTTCAAATGAGCAAAACACTTAACCCTCAGTTGCTCCAGGGGGGCTGTCGCTGTAACTAATGATAATAAGAGGGCATCTGCCAACACTCATCTCAGACAATGTAGTGGTTAGGGAGTTGCCTCTGCAATTGAAAGGTATCATCCCCACACATTGCTCCTGGGTGGCTGCCCACTGCTCCGCTTGGTGAATGGCTTAAATGCAAAGGACAACTTTGACATTGTTCACATTGTGTGCTCTGCTGTGATGTGTTCACTCATGACTATAAGGTGCCACTTTAATTTACCTTGATATCCAAGGAATTCCAGACATTTAGCTGACTGTGGGAATTCCAGTATAAGACCTTTTCACCAGGCAAAGGGTTGGCAAAGTGACAATACACTGTCTTGTGTCTGTAGACCACTGCAACATGCCAACACAAGACCTGAACACGTACAGCATACAGACTCCTCAGCCATTGCAGCAGAACACAACTGCCAATAAAAGTAATCCTACAGCCAAAAGTTGTACAGGCACAAAAGAGGCTGAAAAACAATCCACAATGATAGAGTTCCTACTACGGCAGGTTAGCTTCACACCTAGACATGTTGAAACCCAACCTGATCTCATGACTTTTCGTGCAGCCATTACGATATGCAATGTCCGCTTTAGGGCTTTTTTTCATGCTAGGACAACAGTTCACTTTTTTGTACTAGGACAATGTTTCACTACCCTATGTATTTTAATGTACACTCCATAACACCGCCAGTATCTGCGCTAACTTTGCAACCAAAATCAATAAGGAATCATCTCATTATTTCTCTCCTACTGTTCCTCAGTCACCAGTTACTGGCAGTGTTACGCAGTGCACATCAAAATACGGAAAAAGTGAAGCGTTGTTCTAGCAGGAAAAAAAGCCCTAAAGCGTGTTCGCAGCACATATTTTGATTACATTGTGTATCGTGATGGCTGCGCAAAAAGTCATCAGAACGGGCTCTGAAACCATGTGGCTGTGTGTGAACACAGTAGCTTGAACCACACACTGTCTGGAGACTAGGCCAGACTGAGGCCAGTTGATGCCTGAACCTACAACATCCAGTTACACTCTGGTAATCAAAGAGTCTGAAAGAATTTGTGGGGTAAGTCCTACTGTAAAAATGAGATACAACACCCTTGGTCACATTAACTATCCATGTGCTTTATAATGAAGATTTTAGTTTTTGTTATTAAGTCCCTCCAACTATGCTGATAATATTAAATGTGTGTCAGCATGCTAACAAAATCTAAACCAAAACACTTAAACTAAACTAAGTAGCAAGCTACACCAAAAGTACTGGGAAGCCTGACCAGTACCTACACCAACAGGGACTTTAATGACTTTTAATGATAAGATAAGATACTATCCCTGGTAATTAGTTACTTTAATTCAGTTACTAACTCAGTTACTTTTTGGAAGACGTAACTAGTAACTATAATTATGTTTAATGTAATGTAATGTGCCCATTAAACTTTAATATGCAGTTGGTCCCCCCTTTGCAATTGTAACAGCTTTCCACAAGATTTTAAAGTATTTCTGTGGAGACTTTGTGCCCATTCATTCTGTAGAGCATTTATGCGGTCAGGCACTGATGCTGGATGAGAAGGCCTGGCTCACAATCTCCATTCCAGTTCATCTCAATGGTGTTGGATGGAGTCGAGGTCAGGGCTCTGTGCAGGCTGGTCTTGTAAGCCATGTCTTTATGGAGCTTGATTTGTGCAGTGGGCCACAATCATACCGGAATCGAAAAGATTCCCCAAACTGTGTCCACAAAGTTGGAGACATGGCATTGTCCAAAACGCGTAGGTATGCTGAAGCAGTAAGATGGAAGTAAGGGGCCACCTGAATACAATAATTAAAAGGTGTGTCCCAATACTTCTTGCCATATAGTGGATGCGTCTAAGGAGGGTCAATGAGAACTTTCAGTGCAATGTATGGGTGTGTGTGTATGAATGTGTGTGGGCACAACTGATTTTCTCATAATGTTAATATTTACATACTGATTCACATATCAGTTTTGATCAGTGGTTTCTGTAACCAGCATGAATAATAGGCTTTAAAGAAAGATAGAAGAGGGTGCTGCATCCCACTTGGTTGCTACTGTTGGTTGTTGTTAATCAAACATAAATTAAGTATAATACATAGATTGTAATTGCCTCAAAACTTCACACGCCCATTTATAATTAATGATGCTTATGCAATGCAAAATATGCAAAACAAACTTAGGAACTCATGTGTCTACTGCTTGTTCCCCGTTTTGTTTCTTATACCATTCTGTTCCAAAATCAGTTTTTACTGTGCAATAGACTATATGCTACTAAAGAGCTGCATTTTAAAATGTTATTCCAATATATGAAAAGATATTCAGACTGGATAACCTTATGTGCAGATGAGCATATGGACAGATGAAATCCTTTCACCTTTACTGTAGCCGCTGCTGAGGAGACCACCAGCATATCCAGTACTATCTGCCTTGTCTGCATATACACTTCGTTCATTGCATCAGGGTTCAGTTATCTCATGCCAGTTGTCATGCACTGACCAATTCACCAAGAAAAAAAACTTTATAGTAGGATTCACGTGGCAGGTACCATCATCCCATGTCCTGTTATGCCTCATCAGTTAAAACCATAAATAAATGATTGCCTGTAGCCATCCAGACATTACACCTGACCTCGAAGATACCTTCACAGTCAGTTCAAAGTTAAAGTGCCACTCACAAATTGTTAAATAATAATAAATGGGCTAAAAATGCATACCTGAAGAGTATCCTCCTACAGTCCCGCCCCCCCTCCCCCCACACGCACACACCACAAATAACCATAAACCTAAAGAAAAATAAAAAACAATACTATCCCAGACTTAAAAACCTCCAAGACCAGACCCATTTCAGCCTTCCACCAATAGGCCTATAGCCTTTAACCAATATTTTCTTGGCTAGAATAGAAACAGTTTCAGGGTAAAAAGAAATACACCTTGACAAGTCTTACAGCACATTGTTCTTTCTTACATCCATTGAGGTTGGATAGTTTTGTAGGTAATGCCAAAGCTTCAGCGTTCGAAAACGGAGTAGAATCTAAAAGGCTTTCTTATATCTCACTTTCCAGTTTTCTGCACCCAAGAGCATTATAATTTGATACTTTATTAAATGCAGGTTAATTTTTCACACCAGAACATTAGAAAGTGTGAGATAAGGTGACACAAGCCTGACCACCACCTAAGCATTATGTGTTCAGTAAACATTCTCATGACTTGGCATTCCACGTGTTTGAACGTCCAGTGGCACCGCATATGACCGAAGAGTGCCAGCAAAGCATTGATTGGCTACTGTCAAGATGCCCAAAAGGATTTAAGCCAGACAATCCGGACACACTTTGCACTCGTTGCCTTGTGTCAAGTCCAGGTAAGAAACCTTTGACATAATGGACATGTCTTGGTAAAAACTGCTTTTCAGTTTATTTCCTTGCTGTTTGAAATGCAGGAACAAATGTTTTTTTGGATTGTGAAAGATGTTATTTTATCCAGTGAATCAGTAGGTATGTTGACACTTTAAGTTCATTTAATAAGATCAGGGAAACTGTAAGTTATGAGTTACTATCCACATCTATTTCATTCTGTATACTGTATTTTGTAAAAAAAAAAAAAACTAACCATTTTCTCCTGCAGATACAGAAATGAAAGGGACGCTTCTTTGCTTTGCAGCCCTGCTGCTCTGTGGTAAGCTTGTTTTCTGACAAGTGTGGAATAAATGTCTTTTTAATAATAATAATAAAAAATTGCTCGTAAATGTGTTAAAAGATTCTAATGCGCCGCAGCAAATTCACTAAAACAATCTGTAAAATATAAGATGCGCCCAAAATGAGAAACAATGCCAATGAAGATTCTACCAACAAATTTATAAGAGAATGAAAATATAATAAAATGAATACCCAGTATTAATCATATTTCAAAAGTGGACATCTAAGGAAGATATCTTGACAAAATCAAATATATTATTTTATTACAAAGCTTAATCAGTTAAATACCTGGAGTTTGCATGTTCTCCTTGTTGTGGCACGGGTTTCCTCCGGGGTCTCCGCTTTCTCCCACAGTCCAAAGACATGTGCCTCAGGTGAACTGGAGATTCTAAATTCACTGCAGATGTGAGTGTGTGGCTAAATGGTGTGTGAATATGTGACCTACGGTAGGCTGGCACCCTGCCTAGGTTGAGTCCCTGCCTCTTGCCCAGGTACGCGCAACCCTTGTAAGGATTAAGCGTTTACAGAAAATGAACAAATGAAGTAAATTCTTTTTACAGAATTTCTGACATATTGAATAAAACACTGCCACTTTGGGTAATTTACAGTTTCATATATAGGTATCCTGTATACCACAGTAAGTGTTATGGCACTCGCTGTAGTGTATATTCCTCTTGCCATCTCTCAGACTGCTGTTTTGATTTTGCGAGTTATTTCAACTTTAGAAACTAATTGATTTAAAATCATTCAATAATTCATGGTCTGATCTTGATCTGTTCTGCTCCAGTTTCAAGCTAACAATGCTATCATGGCTATAAGACATCACAGAAGGTGGGAAATCATTGTAAACTACTCCTTTACAGGGCTGTCCTGCGCTGGACCTGCTGGAAGAAATTTTGCAATATCTTTCATGCAGAACTACATGGAAGTAAGAAACGAGCCTAGACGATTTCTGGTTGAGGTTTTTAATCCAGCTGCCACACTGAGTGCCAAAGTGACGGTGACTGCTCTGGGAAAAGTCTATGAGAAAACTGTTCAGCCAGGACAAGGAGAGTCTTTCCAGCTGCCTGATGAGGTGGAGATGAAAGGAAGTGCCAAAACCCAACAGACAGTACAGGTGGAGTCTGACCAAGACATATTAGTGTATTCTCTCAACTATAAGATCTATTCAACAGGCGCTTCAATGATTTACCCTGTTGAACAATGGGGAACTGAGTACTACATTTTTACACCAAAGACCCCAAAGTCTCGCAAGACAATACCCAATGCCTACAAAGAGTTTGCCATCACAAACTATAAGAACAAGAATTCAGTCGAAATCCATCTGACCGCTGGGGTGAAATTCCAGGGACAAGATTACCCTAAAGAAAGCACACTCGTAATTGATTTAGAGCCGTTTGAGAGCGTGCAAATCCAAACTGAAGAAGAAAATGAACATGAACTATACAATCCCAATGTAGGAGACCTGACAGGCTCCAGAATAATTGCAAAGCAACCAGTAGCTGTCCTTACAGGCCATAGCTGTACCTGGTTGTATACTGGATGTGACCATGTTTATGAACAACTTCTTCCTGTCAGCAGCTGGGGGACAGAATTCATCATTGCACCCATTGCCTACCAAAAACCCGCTGGCAAATATGACAGCATCTATGTTCAAGCCTCACAAAACACTCTGGTCAAAGTGAGTGGTCAAGATGGAACAACCTCACAAAAAGAAATGAAGGCTGGAGAGACATATGAACTACGGATAAAATGGCCCGATTCTCTGCACATCACCTCTGACAAAGGGGTTCAGGTGCTCTATGAGTTTAATGGAGGAATCACGGAAGGAGGAATTCTAAATGACCCTTTCTTGATGAACATCCTGCCGACTGACCAGTTTAGCACTTCCTACACTCTGGTCTCACAGAGCGATTTTATGAATACAGCAGTGGTAGTGGTGCGCAGTAAGGATCTCAGTGGGCTGAAACTTGGTACATTTGTGACATCAAAAAATCTTCAGTGGCGTAAAACTGGCAGTGGTGAATACTCGTGGACACAAATCAGTTACGGTGAAGGTCCGAGCTTCCATCAGATATCCCACCCAGACTCACCATTTGCCCTCTACAGCTTTGGTGAGTCTCGTGTCAATGGGTATGGGACACCAGCTTTTGGAAATATACAAGGTAAGACAAGATTTCACCAGTGGAGATGTGCAAAAAGCTTGGCAGCAGTTATAGGAAGCATTTGATTGCTGTAAGATTGCTGTAATTAAATAACTATTATTGTAGTTGTAGTTATTTCATAATTACATCTGTCAGGTAATTTGAATACTAACTAATCCAAATGTTTGTTCAAACAAAAAAACGTATGAAACGTACTTAAATAACACTTTGCACTTTGTCTTGCCTTTCCTTAAAATTATAAAGTATACTTTTGTAACTACAAACATATGTACATTACTGCTGGTGTGAGTTTCCTTCCTTCCTCACATAACGAAACGTTTAGTTGCTGTTTCTGTTTTTTTTAAACAACCTGAACAGTATTATGTACATAACCCCTTTATACTACAAAATGTGTGCTTAGACAAAGTTTGTGCAAAGAAACAAATAGTTAGTGTTGATGATTTAATGACAAAGAATTTAATTCACATTTAGAATAGAGAATTTACATTAAACAGAAAAAGGAAAATATCTGAAACATTTCAGACCTGTTTTAAAGAATGATTTTTTTCTCTCTTCTTTCAGAACCTCAAGATTGCAGCAGCTTTACATGTTTGGAAGGTGAAAGATGTCAAATGGTGGGCAGTAAGGCCACATGTTTCAGAGTGGATGCTTTTGAAAGTTTATTTACAGATATTCCCATTTTTGGCAGTTTCCCTCCAATAAATGTTCCAACTGAGAATCCTCCAGTGGTCACATATCCTCAACAAACCACCACCCCCACCACCACCCCCACCACAACCACCAGCACCACCATCCCCACCACCACCACCACTGCCCCCACCACCACAACTGTTGCTCCTATAACTCCCCCTTCTGGACCAGTAGGTACCTGCTGGGTCATGGGTGACCCACACTACCGTACATTTGATGGCACTTACTACAGTTTTATGGGCAACTGTACCTACATCATGGCTAAAAACTGCCATTCTGGAGATAAACACCCGGCTTTTGAAGTCAGGGCCAAAAATGAACGCATTGGAGGCTCAAAATCTACCTCTGTGGAAATGGTTACGATTACAGTTTATAAAACAACTGTCACCATTGTCCGTCATCAAACTGGACTTGTTATAGTAAGAGTTTGTTTATGTTTTTTAGCATTTAGTGCCACATTTGAACATGCCTTAGGTCACTCAAAATGTCAATTCATGTTTCTTACTTGTTGCAGATTAACAATTCACTTTGGAACCTCCCAGTATCCTTGGACAATAACAGGGTGAAACTCAGGCAAAGTGGTCTCTCAGTTGTGATGGAGACAGACTTTGGTCTGTCAGTGCAGTATGACTGGGAGCAATATTTGGTGATAAAGATACCAGAAACCTTTATGGGAAGAATGTGTGGCATGTGTGGGAACTACAATGGGAAGAAGGACGATGATCTCACCACTCCCAGCGGCTCCTTGGCAGGCAGTATCCCAGCGCTGGGAAAGAGCTGGAGGGCTCCAGGTTTACCAGGGGATGCCTTTTGCACAGATGATTGTACAGGGCAGTGCGAGAGTTGCAAAGGAGAGTCATGGTTTGGTCTCATAGCAGCAAAAGCTTTCTGTGGCTTTGTTGCGATTTTGTCTCATGGACCACTCCGCGAATGCAACACTCTCATCGACACTGATGTCTTTTATAAAAACTGCCTGCTGGATTATTGCATGGGAAAAGGATGCAAGAATTTTCTCTGCAGAACAGCACAGACATATTCAGATGCCTGTCAGCGTTCTGGCATAAAAGTGTACAACTGGAGAGAGCTCTTTGGCTGCCGTAAGTTGTGAAAAGAATCATCATATTTCTTAATTAATGTGGTGTCAAACTCAGTGTACCAATAACATAAATTCCTAGCTATAAAACATTCATTTTAAATTTCAAACATTACATATCACTATTCACTATACAAAATAATGCAACTGATTATTTTAAGTATTTGCCAATTTTAGTAAAACAGTACTCCGCAGTGACTTTATCATCTTGTCTCCGCACAGCTAACCCACAGTGTACTTCAAACAGTCACTTTGAATCCTGTGGAACTCCTTGCCCTGCCACCTGTGAGAATCCTACAGCACCTGCAACATGCCAGGTCTCCTATTGTGTGCAAGCGTGTGTCTGTAATGAGGGATATATCCGTAGTGGTAACGAGTGTGTCCCCAAGTCTCAGTGTGGCTGTGTTTACAATGCTGGTGGGGAGAAGCGCTACCTAGAGGCAAACGAGACCTTTTGGGCAGACGATACATGCAACAAGCTGTGTACCTGCAATCCGAAGACCAAAAATGTGGACTGTAAAGAAACCAGCTGCCCATTTGGAGAGGAATGCAAAATTGTCAAGAACATTAGAAACTGCTACCCAGCTTCCCATGGGACCTGCAACATCTATGGTGACCCTCACTACAACACTTTTGACAACACCACCTACACCTTCCAGGGCACCTGCACCTATACAGCTGCTAAAGGCTGTCATCTAGAGGGAACACAACTTACTCCGTTTGCAGTCATTGTGGAGAATGAAAAGTGGAATGAGATTCAACTCGCTCCAAATGTCTCCATGGCCAAAGTGGTTGTTGTAGAAGTTTATGGGATGACATTGGTGCTGAGAAGGAATCAGGATCATCAGATAATGGTTAGTACAAATAACTAAGGGATGGTACAGTCCTAAAAATATGCACAGTCTGTGAAATCTTTTACCTAGTATTGTATTTGAATCAGTTTATAATATGCACCACCATTTTTTCAGATTAATGGTGTCCTGACTAACATCCCTGTGAGTCTGAATGAAGGAGCAGTGACCGTTCAACAGGAGGGCGAACAAAATGTAATTACGACAAACTTTGGTCTGAGAGTCGCCTACGATATGGTGTATCATATTAGTATCACACTCCCCAGCAGCTACCATGGAAAGACCTGTGGTTTGTGTGGAAACTTTAATGGTAACAAGAATGACGATTACCTGCTGCCAGATGCTAAAGAAACCAATGATATTAAAACATTTGGAGCTGCCTGGAAAGTGGCTGTTCCTGGAGTTGTGTGTGATGATGGCTGTTCTGGAGATTCCTGTCCAAAGTGTCCTGCAGACAAGAAACTTGTATTTGAAAAGGACTGCAGCATTATCACCGACCCTCAAGGTCCATTTGCTGCCTGTCACAAAGTGATTCATCCTGATTCCTACTTCATGGACTGTGTCTATGATGTCTGTATGGGTGATGGAGATTCCCACATGCTCTGCCACAGCATTGCTGCTTACATGATTGACTGCCAGGACTTTGGAGTGACTGTCAAAAACTGGAGAACACCAACATTTTGTCGTACGTA
>JBBJLR010000145.1:5827624-5844545 GCA_037577145.1 Brachypetersius gabonensis
CATTCATAGTTTTGATGCCTTCAGTGAGAATCTACAATGTAAATAGTGGAAATAAAGAAAACACACTGAATGAGAAGCTGCGTACTGTATATCTGTAATATGTATGAGTGAAGCAGGGGTACATTTTCCTAGATAATTAATCATTAATTTTTACTTCACAATGGATGAATACTCAATGAAGGACTGAAGACTGAGACAAGCATGGCTCACTGTAAAAAAATAATTGAATTAACCATGGGATTTCACAGTTTGTTTCACTACTGATCTGATATGGCTCAGTTAATGTCCAGTATGTAACAGGAGATGTTAATGGACACAGCAGAAAAGTCAGCCAACAGCTAACATTTCACTACAAAATTATATACATAAGCACATAGTATTTCTAGGAACAAAGAATAAACAGAGAATTGCCTTTTTTTGCAGACGGTGGTTCAAACTGCTGACATTTGTAAAGAGCTGCAAATTCCTTTCCCTGAAGTTGTTGTACCTGAAGGAGATAAAGAACCAGAGGACTTCTATGTGTTTAGAGGTTACAACAAAGCTCCAACTGTGATTCACATGCCTCTTTTCAATTGTGTTAACTGCAAAGGTAACTCCAATATATACACATTAATATAAATAAGATAACATGAACCTTTAAGTACTTAAATGTATTAACCAAGTATTAGTATTCCCATATGTTGAAGGCTGCACTGTGTTGTACAAATAACAGAAATGAAGCAGTGTTCTAACCAGTAAATATCTGTTTCCTCAGGAGAAGTTGAAAAGTGGAAGAAGAAATATTTCACTTTCAAACTGAGCTACAGTCGTAGTGAAATCGAAGCTCTTCTTGACAAGGCTGCGATAAACATCCAAAATAACAAGGAGAAACTTGTTACAGAGATCAAAAACATCATTGGTATCTGTTAGAAACTGGTGTGGGTGAAACAGTCCAAGCCAATAATAAATAGCAGTGACCACAATCTTTGGCCATACCAGATTGCAAATTTGGAATGGCCTGACCCTGAGCCGCATCAAACATTTACTTGTGACCTAAATGATTGCAGAGAAATGAGACAGATTAGTTTCCTGGTGGCTTTTTAAATCAGCTTTGCATCACCTATCAATACCCACTGCCAGAACTGCAACAGAAAGTGCTTACTATTAATCTGCATTTGCAATGCATTATACAGTACATATAATGCATTATCTAGTGTGTCTGATTATATTTACCTTTATAATTTGATCAGTCATGCATGTCAATAATACATAAAGGCATTAGTAAGGCTTGCTACATTACTAGTTTGCTATCATATAACTTGATATAGAGACATCATAAAAGGCTAAGTTAGGCTCTTTGACTCTCTCCTTCCACCTCACAATAACGGAATTTTGTAAGTAAAAAAAAAAGTGTTGTGAATAATAATCTTTCTCTGTTATGTACCTTGTATAGACCACAAAGTTAATTGATATTAAATGATCTACATAGTCAGACATAGTGCAGTATGTAAGGGGCTTCAGCTCCAGTGTGGAGAAAGGGTTGTACAGTTTGCTGTTAGAAATGTTGGCATAAGTGGTCATTTGATAAGCAAATACTATATACAAAATGAATACTTTATGCAATTATTCTGTGACAAAAAAAATAATCCATGAGAAAACTGTGATATATAATGATGGGTATATGAATGACTATGTCCTCTTTCCACAGTCTATGGTTTCTTGGCTATAACAACATACTCTTAATAAATGACATTTATTGGTGGGAAAATTGTTTATTGCAATTATTAACAATAATTTAACTGGAAAAAAATTCAGAACTGTCTGCCATGCATGTACATGGTATATTAGTGTCGAAACGAAACCATTTTGTTTTCAGTAGGAAGCATTGCTTCCAGAAGATGCAGCCACACAATGCATGATGGATCGGAAAAGGCAAATTTGGGGGATGCGATGGTTGTCTGTTTGTCAGTTGGTGTGGCTGACTGAGGACGACACAGGGTTGAACAGGGGAGTTAAACAGGCCATGGAATGAGGACTGGGGCAACAGGCGCAACAGGGACACTGACTGGGAAAACAGGGGATACGGGGACAGGAACCAAAATCCTATCTGTGCCATGGAACCAAACTCCCAATCAGCAACTTCCTTCAGGTTGCTGGGCAGCACTATAGAACCATGCGGCCACTCAACATCTTCCTTCAGGTCCATGGAGGTCCCATGGAACAGAGTGCCTTACTTCAGTTTGCTGGCCAGTGCTGAGGTGGTTTTGCTACCCGCTACAGAGGCAAAGGACTCTGGAGCAAGATTGGACACTGGAATTCAGTGTGATGGTAGAGTACATTCCCTCCAACCTGGTGCCGCCCCCAGCACCCTTGGCAACAGCACATTACTGTAAAGGGCACTGGAAAGCTGTACATAGGATAGCTGTGCCCTTTACTATGTCGAATGATCAAGGCTCAGACTGCGGTTTCTGTATGACAAACATTTCTGTATTTCAGAAGATACGAGTCTGTTAAACGTAACGCATGTAACGCATGATGCAAAGAATCCAGGGCCAATTCCTCCTGATTCTGTTCTGCTGAAAGTGACAGTTCTGATGGGGGTCTGACGCATGCATCTTAAGAACCTGACATGATAAATGTGCCTTCAGATTTGAATACAGCACACTGGATGTAGCATAGGACACATGGATCA
Source organism: Brachypetersius gabonensis (assembly GCA_037577145.1). Lineage (NCBI taxonomy): Eukaryota > Metazoa > Chordata > Actinopteri > Characiformes > Alestidae > Brachypetersius > Brachypetersius gabonensis. The sequence continues at coordinate 5,830,296 of JBBJLR010000145.1, forward strand.
GGCAAAGTGGCAGACAAATTGTTTTTTGTGATCCAGTGTAATTATCTGTATTTGTATTGTATTGTTGAATGCTTGAGTTAATATGAGCTTGCCATGTATTCCTTGAATGTTTCTTACAAACTGTGATTTGCTCCCATAAATACAGTGGCCCTGAAGTGCAAACCACACCAACAAATTACTAAACACAACAACAAATTGAGAATCACAAAAACAAATTAAAAATCACATAAACAAAATTGAGAAGCACAAAAACAAATTGAGAAGCACAATTACATTAAGAAACTGGAAAAGGTAGGTACCAGTCAGCAGCAGGAGACATCACTGATTGGACGACCGTTCGTCTTTGGAACCGGAAGTTACTCAAAACACACAATTATTTATCATTTAAATTGAAGTACAACATACCTGTGATTCAGAGAGTAAGGCAAAGCAGACCAGAAAATAACTTTTATAGTTCCATTCACTTCCATTCATTTTTCTTTTGTTCAGGGACCCATGAGCAGAATGCGTTTAAATATATCAGTATCCGCAGACTAATTGAAATGTCATGATTATTCTTGAGCATATCCAGTATCACCTCGTATGTATGTCCTGAATCAAAATATTCTGGAATAGCGACAGCTACGTTTGGGTCAATGTTAATGTTCATGTTTGGAAAAATGCGCTACAGGCAGAGTAACTTCCGTTTCCAAAGACGAACAGTGTGGTCGTCCAATCAGTGACGTCTCTTTCCAGTTTCTTAATGTAATTGTGCTTCTCAATTTGTTTTTGCGATTCTTAATTTGTTTTTGTGATTCTTCTTTTGTTTTTGCGATTCTTAATTTGTTTTTGTGATTCTTCTTTTGTTTTTGTGATTCTTCTTTTGTTTTTGTGATGAGTAATTTGTTGGTGTGGTTTGCACTTCAGGGCCACCATACATAAATCTTAAACACTGCCACAGCAATGACAACTGCCTTTTTGCTAAATGTGCAAGACACTAGTCTCTGATATATGTATACAGTTCTGTAAGTATTACAGCCAGCTGTCAGAGCAGCTTTTTGTCCTGTAGTTAGGTTTTTTTTATTTTGTGTCATTTGTGAGGTCAAAGGTCATCCTTTAACTTTTGTACTCTTACGACATCTGACTGGGTTGCAGGGGGTGAATTCACCGTGGCTGTTTCTGACCACTGCGCTTGACGTCACAACAAGATCTACATGTACAACCTGAACGCGTGTGTCTGTCGTTAAAAGGTCAGTGTGTGTGAATAAAGTGGATACACTGAACACACACTGATAACTCAGTGGTCTCTCAGTGATCAGGCCTATTACGGCCATGCGCTGCTGAAGTAAGATAGGCTGTGTGTACAGGATGCTGATGCTTGCGGGTGGAAGGGCTGGAATCAGTTCCACCAGTTCAGAGGATGGTTTAATTTGAACCTATAAACGGAACTTTGTAAGCTTTGTGTTTTTTGCATCAACAAGCAATTAACAGTGGTTTACTCAACAGCAGCATTAGATGTTTTTTCTCCTTTGTATCACCAATATGATTTTAAAAAAGAGTAACTGCATAAGCCTGATATAAACATAGCATACACTGATCAGACATAACATTAACACCTCCTACCTAATATTGGGTAGATCTCACCAAAATAGCTCTGACCCAATGAGGCATTAACCTTTTCTGCAATTTGTACTACAGGTTTTGGAGATGCTCTGACCAAGTTAGCTAATAATTTATTCATTTATTCTCTGACTTTCTGTAACCGCTTATGCCTTACTAGAGTCACAGGTACCCAGAGCCTATCCTAGGGTCCACGGGTGCAAGGCATGGACTCACCCTGGGTGGGGCGCCAGTTCACCCACCCACCCACTCACACCCACACACCCACACTCACACCCACACTCAATTTAGAATCCCCAGTTCACCTGATGTGCAATTATTAGCTAACTTATTAGCTAATGGGTGTGTTGATGGCCTAGTGGGTAGGATACTTGCCTCTTTAGCAAGAGGTCCACTGGGTCCCTGAGCAAGACTCTTAACCCCAAGCTGCTCCAGGTAGACTGTCCCCTGTAGTTAGGAAATGGACGTTGCTTTGGTTAAAAGCGTCTGATAAATGCCATAAATGTAAATGTGCATGGACTGCTTTGGACTGTGGGAGACCCCAGACAAAACCCACGCCACCACAAGGAAGCCCTGTTATAATTGTTAAATTATGTTGTTCAAATTGCTTTGCCAGTTTCCTACATATCAACTTCAGGAACTGAAAAAATGATCAAAGCCAGATTGTTTTATGAACAAATTACGGATGAAAAACGTAGTTGAAGAAGTCAAATATACTTAAAAATAAATAAAAAGAGTAAAACGGTGTAAACATGTGAAAAACACAATATATGGTATATATTTAGACATATGTTTTTTAAACAGTTCAAGCACACTAGCATTATATATCAGAACCAGTGATTTATAGTTAAATCAGTGATGTCGAATTGATGTTTACATTGACAGCAGCTGTAGTTATCAGCATCAGTGCACTCTGTTTGCACAGACACAAAGGAAATGTAACAAAGAGTGAATAGGCAAGAAAAGAAAGGGCAAGAATGAAAATGAGAATAAACATTAGTGACAGAGGGGGAAGCAGGTGAAAGAGAGAGAGGGGAGACATGGATATAAAAAGCCAGGAGTTAAACGAAGCATTCAGTACCACATACATGAGGGCACACACACTGTCAGGTGAAAAACAGAGACGTGGAAAAGAGAGAAGCTTCTTAAAGGTAAGAATCGGAAATTGTTCAATATTGAAATTGACTCTGCAGGCAATATTGGATTAGAATGGCTGTTAAGGTGATAATGGAGCAAAGTGTTCCAGCTACAAAAGACAAAATACTTAATTATACTTAATAAAATGTAATAAAATGTAATAATAACACTTAATAAAATATACTTAATTCTGTCAGTTTACTTAAATTGCAGTCATTCTAGACATTGGGTTAATTTGGCATAGTCTTGGTGGTCAGCAAGACTAGTCAAAGGCAGTTGGCGGAGCAGCCGGGAAGACAAGCGTTTAAGATGTTACTAAAATATATTCAGGACTTTCACACAGGCATTTTATTTACTTTTGGAATGTAGAGGAAAGTGTGACAACAGTAATAAATGTGAACAAATCAGCACATTTCCATTTTTGTACAGTAAATAGGCTTTAGGCAATAGGATGCTAGCTTTCTGGAGCCCTAACTGGTTGATAAGTTGAGCAGCCGATTGGCTGTTCATGATAACAGGTCAAGGAAAGTCTCAAAACTGCAGCTGAACAGCATTTCACAGCAGTGTTCAGATGTTTTATGCTGTTTTGTGTGAGGGTGCCCTGCCTCAGCAAAAATATGTGTAGGCGGGACGACAAAATTCTGTTTCGCCTGGGGGTGTCAAAATGTCACACCCTAGCACTGGCGTCCTAGTTGTTTATCAGTTAAAACACATAGTGTTCAGGTTTGCTTGTCTCCCTGTATGGGGTAACATGCAGGGGCACTACGATAAAATTGCATGAACAAAACTGCATCAAATATGATGTTTACACCTATGGAGTGTTGAAAAGAAAGCCACTTATTGTCAAACACAGTTACAAGGCTCTCACACCATTTCTGCCCTCCGGAAAATAATTCTGACCAGAATTGCCAAAGAAAATAATCCTCCATTTTGGTGCAGTTTGCTAACTCCAACCATAATCAGCAAAAATAAACAAACAAACAATTGTTATACCAGATAATGATATAATGCTGATAGTTACAAGCATAAAATGCATAAGTAACAGGCATGTTGGCAGCATGATGACATGCATGCATCTGCATTTAGCTCTTAGCAAACTGGCTAACTCAACTCATCCACAATGAACAGTGAAGCCAAATAAGTAAATATAATAATGATGTGTCCCAGCTAACAGCATATCATACCTGACATTTCATCTTTTACATGTTTCTTTATGCCAGCACGAAATAAATGATCAAAGGGTTGTTTTTAGAAACTGCTAAATTAGGCGTTTCCTCTGAAAGGGAAATCCAGTGTTATGAAGCCTCGTCCCTACAGAAGCTAATGCAGGCAAAGCAGTAGTTTGACTCATAAATGTAAATTTGCATGTCAAAATGTACTCCATGTGAAATCGCTTGATTCCATTGAAATAAAAGTAATTACACTCACAAAACTTAAGAGAATCTGCTGTGACTCTGCTCTTAACAACTCTTTTGATACAGAAAAACTCACGTTGCACATTATTAAGTAAAGATTCACCAGCTAAAATGCAAAGAGGGCATTTTCAGATTTTTATTTGCCAGTAAAGTCCTGCACATGAGTAGTATGGTATTGTGAAGTTTAGTATGTTATTGAAAATATACACAACATATAATTGCAAATATTTCAATCAATTGTTTATTTTTGTTTAGACCCTCCAGAGCTGTAGAAAGTATTTATACTTTATATATATTTCTCCTTTTACAGACACAGGAATGCATACTCAGGTGATATGCATCGTGGCAGCTCTCTGTCTGTTGAGCATCCTCCCATCCTGCTACTGCGTCTCCAGTAGTGGAGAATGCTACTTTAACGCCAAAGGTAAGTCTGGGTCCTCCTTGAAGTAACTGAATTCCCTCATGAGAAAGGGGTGTCGGCAAACCTTAGACATCTAGTGCAAGTCTTAATAGGGCATGATCAAAGCTAAGCATGGTGTCGATATTCCATTATGAAGCAATAAGGGCATTGATGTAATAAAGTGAATTACCCTCTGATTTTGTTATTAATTTATGAACCACATTCTTCATTCTCTTAAGTTTCAATTAAATTCAAATAGCTTTATTGGCATGAGTGATTTATATGAAACAGAGATTTAAAAAGATTTTAAAATAAAAGAATGTAAAATAGCATGAAAACAAAAACAGATATAAAAATACTACCACTACAACCAATTCTGTATGTAGCATAGGGTGTTCATACTGAGCTTTTTTCTTTCTACTGATTTTTTTATTTCATTGTTACTGTGTTTTGTGACAGTCATTACATAAGCAATTTCCTCCAGAATCAATAAAGGTTTCTGATTCTGATAATAACAATACTGAAATAAAATATTGCAACTTAAAGAGAGGTAGAAACTAGAAAAAGGTAGTAAAGTTTGAATAGTGTCAATGATAAAGTAATAATATAAACATCAATTACATCACTGATAATGGAGGCAGTATAATAATAATAATAATAATAATAATAATAATAATAATGTCTCTCTGCCCCACTCTCTCTAGCTACCTGTGAACACAAGGGAGAGCTGTTTGACATAGGGGAGAGCTGGATGAATGACGAATGTTTCCAGTGTGTTTGTTTTGAGCCGTTTGGAGTGGGCTGCTGCGAACAGTAAGTTTCAGATGGTTTTTTGAATTATTTTACAAAAGGCAGTTTATGTGCTGCTAATCCCAAGACCTTCAAATATAACCGTTCAATGCTTAATCATACTGGTTGTCTCAATCAAAATCACAAATATTTTTTTACATTCAAAGTAAGTCTTTAAGAAGTTTAGGTATCAGTACTGCTACAGAAATAGTAGCTTTAGTTTTTTTTTTCGGTATTGTATCGAGAAGAAAGTTAAGACCATTGGCGGCATCACAAGCACACAAAAATTCTTTGGATCAATTCAAATCTGTTTTTTCAGACCTGTATACTTAACTTCCATAAAGGTTGCTTAGGAATGATCGTTTAGCAATCTTTACTCCCGGAGATACCCACAAGATCTGAAAACATGTGAAATAAAATAAAGTGATGATGCACAGCACTTCAGTTAATACCACAGAATATAGATTCAAAATGTACAAAAGTCAGAGCAGAGAACCTGTAGTGAGCAGGACTGATACTTCATAACATCTCCCTGGTTAATCAGGGCACATTCATCTTTTTATACAGACAAATGCAGTATAAGGTATAGAGAAATCAGCATAAGGTATTTCAGCACTGCTGTGATCATGTAACACATTGCTCTGCCCCAGTTACAAGACTTTTCTTTGACTTGAAAGTATTTATGACATCAGCATGCACTAACTAATGAACTGCTAAGCTTGTCAGACAATCAGCACTCAGTAGCCAAAACATTAGCATCCTACTGCCAAACGCCTGTTATTATTATATAATAGAACGATTAGAAAGCAGTCAGACTTCTACTGAACTGCCTCTGACCAGAAAAATCCACGTTTTACATTATGCAACTTTGTTTTAACATCGTGTCCTCTGTCGCTCCCTAGTGGAAAGCAGCCAGTGGATTTTCCAGATTGGTGCGAGGCTATCCGGAAACCAGGCTCCTGCACCATTGTGGTAGTGATGAAGGCCAATCACAAATTGCCTTGCTTGTTTGGGAGGAAGAACCAGCTACGACTGGGGGACGGACCCGCCTGGAAATCAGAAAACGATCCCCTCTTTTAAAATAAACACTTCAGTGGACCCTGACTTTTCATTTCAAAAAAGGTTGTGCTTTGGACAATGAAAGGTCAACACTGATACTCTCATATGTCTTACTGATGAAAAAGATGCAGACTCAGTAACTTGAAAGTAAATGCACAAATAAGCTGTACATGTGTTTATACTATTTAAAGCATATTGTATTAAACAAGCTGGTCTTCTTTAAAAGCTGCTGACCTCAACCTGTGACTAACTAGGCCTCTTGTTATTGCTTATACATTTCTTCTTCTCCATATTCATTAAAAACAAACATTACTCTTATCTCCATGCCTTCCGTATTTTTGCTTTAACCTCTGACTTTTCTTCGACAGGAGTTGTTAAGGTGTGTAACTTGGCTGGCAGTAACTTGGTTGAATAGTGTATGTTGATTTAAGTTTAGCTTTACAGCTTGAAGAACAGATGTGGACAACTTGAGCACCGATGTACGTCGCTCTGGATAAGAGCGTCCGCTAAATGCTGTAATTGTAAATGTAAGAGATTCCTCCTTGAATAAAACGATCATATCAACTTCCCAAGAGAAGTTGTAAAAACATTTTTGGTCATTTTGGGTTATTTCTATTGGTCTATTCATCATGAGAGCCTCGTATAATGTAAAGTGCGACTGCAGTGTTTTCTGTGGAAAGCAGTGATATGAAAAACAAAGAGCGACTGGGCCACACAAGGCCATGATAAAGAAGTACAAAGAAGAAAACAAATTGGGAAAAGTCTTATGTTTCACAGCAGAATTCTGGTTGTAAATGTTCTCAAATTTTCTAATCACACATTTGTGATCAGACTCTTCAAACAGTTCATTCCTAATACTTTTACCTTGTTACAATATCCATAAGACTTTGCATATTTTCCAATGTAAGTATAGTAAGTATCTAGTATTTAATTGGAAAAAATGATAATTACAAGTAATTTTCTGCTACATAAGAAGTTACAAATTAGTGGGAGGTGCTACGCAACCGCTTAGGTAAGTATAGGTAGACCCGATTAGGTAAATACAGATAACGAAGATTAAAAATGTAGGGTGCCTTCTACTGTGCTGGAATTTAATGATGCAGTACAGAAATCCATTTATTTTTAATTACTTTTTTAAAAAATTTAATTAATATTAATGTAACACTGTAGTAATAATAATTACTATGGAATTCCTATTACTACAGTAACATTGCATATACTATAACTGCACAAAAATAATGTTATTATAATAATATATAGTCAATTTACTCAAAAATGAACTAGATATTCTCTCAGGTACTTACTGGTACATCCCCTGTAATAAGTAAAGTGGCCTCTTACAATCACGCATGAACACACCACAGTTTAAACAGTGTGATTTTTTTCTCTGCATTTAACCCATTTACCATTTACCAGTCACCGACACAACCCCCAGGGAGCAGTGTTTGGGGACAGTACTGTGTTCAAGGGAACCTTAGTGGTGTAACCAGCTGTCCTTGGATATGACCCCACATCTTTCTGCTCACAGGTGCAAGTTCCTAACCACCAGGCCACTAATTGAATGGAAAGAAACTGAAATGTTTTCATTTCTCTGTGAAATCCAGAGCATTACCATACATTCAGTTCATTACCATACATGTGGTTATAAATCCGGTCTAGATCTGTGGTGTGAGATATAAATAAACAGGAAAAGCAAGAACAAGATAAGTTGTACTGATGCAATCAATTACATATACTTTACTAACTGGATGGAAGCAGATGTGACCCTCAGACAAAATAACAGCCAAATCCCAAACTACCTGGAACACCCCAGTGACTGGCTGAGCTACACGAAATAAACAACAAGCAGCAGACCATGACTACACACAAACACACACACACACACACACACCATTTTATCACATTTCAAAGGTGGCTTTTCACACAGCACACTTGGTGTTAACCAAAGAACATCATATACATTGCCTAACAAGGAGGGCTGTGAAACGCTTTAGAGACTGGTGGAACAAAACCACATTCTGGTAAATCTGGTGAAAACTGGAAAAAACTGAGCAGAACTTGACACTGCCAGAGCTTTTTGTAATGAGAAATGCTCTACATATTTCGTGGAGAAAAACATTAAAGCACACTTGATACAAAGCACAAGGCTGCTTTGCTCAACTCCTTTTTCTTTTGTAAAACGGCTGTATGAATGCAACATAACACTAGAGGTCATGTTTCTGGGGCGTCCCTTGTTGGTGGCAGCCCACTGCTTTACTTGCAGAGGGTTAAATGCAGAGAATTTCACATTGTTCACAGTGTGATGTGGTATGTTCACAAGTGACTGTAAGGGGCCACTTTAATTTATCACAAATAACATCACTGTACTGTTTTATATATGCTATACTTTATGGACAAAAGCATTGGGGGTGTTTGACCATTACACCAACAGGGACTTTAATGACATTACATTGAAATATATAGACTTTCAAATATATAGGAGTGTTTTTGTGGGGATTTGAGCCCGTTTATTCTGAACAGAGATTGCAATCCAGGCCTTCTGCTCCACAGAATAAATGTGCACAAAATCTTGTGGATAGCCTTCCAAGAAGGGAAGCTGTTATGACTGCAAAGGGGGGCGCGTCATATTAAAGTATATATATTTGAATGCAATGTCATTAAAGCCCCTGTTTGTGTAATGGTCTTGCGTCCCAATGCTTTTGTCCATATAGTGTTTCACTGGTTGTAGCTTGTATCAGAGCAGTACATTTCCATTTGGTTTTGTTGAATGTATATTTGCTGCTTCATCTCACACTGCAATACAGACATATTACCATTTATCTTCTGCTGTGGTTTAACCCAGACCCGACCAGAGAATCCTCTGTGGGCAAAGTGTGGTAATGCTCTGTATACCCCTAACACACAGGTCGTTGCTGTGTTCTTATTTTGCACAAATAAATTGACACATTATGCATGTCTTACTACAGAGCTCAGAGCACTTACCAGTAAACACACCTAGTAATATGGAATCAGTTATTGCACTGGGACAAAAAAAATCTTACCTGGCATTTTGAGCCAGCCCAGCTGGGGGTGCTGACAGAGTTCCCCCAGTCCAAATTTACCATCAGCCCAAGTCTGCCCCACTGGCCAGTCCAGCACTGGCCATACTGAGTACTTGTTTGGTAGTTTGGTAGTAGCCTTCTTTCCATTCATTTGTTATTTTTAGCAATACATTTTACCAGGTAAATACAGCAAAATCAGAGTTAGAATAACTGCACATAACTGGTAGTTCTTTAAAAAAAACTGTGAATGTGCAAAGTACCCTATATGGACAAAAGTATTGGGACTCATTTTTTAGGGTTTGGGATTGGCTCTGGCTCCTTACTTCCTGTGAAGGGTAATCAAGATAAAACGAGTACTCGATAAGACCCCATCACATGGAGTTATTCTACAGTCATACCACAGAAGTCAGCTTAAATATACACTACATGGACAAAAAGTATTAGGACATCCATTGGGAACATTGCATCCCAAAACATAGCACAGTTTGTGTGCTTACTTTAATGCCAGATTATAGATGCAAGGTAGATGCACCTAGTTTATTCAAGTGTACCATGAGTATATCTATTTTATACTAAAAATGAGGTAGTTTACTTGAATATTACTTTTTATATACTATATTTTATCTACTTAAGAATAGTATAGTGAAGTATACTTTACTTACACTGATAAGTATAAAGAAAGAATATAAAGCATACATTTATACTTAAAGTATACTTTTATTAATGGAATTACAGCTTGAATATAGCGTTCCAATTTTGCTTGAAGAACTATTAAATTAGTAAATGTCTAGTACTCTACAAGAACATTGTCCATATACTTGCTATTCTTATACTCAAGCATACTTAATAAAATGAACTTTTAAGAATACTACTTTTTCCTAAGGGGTGGCCCAGTTTGCAGCAGTTTGATGCAAATGTATTTTTAAAAAAAAGGTTTATGACGTCATTTTTACAGTCATAATCATCAAGTCAATTTTCAATACTAGCACTGATATTAGAGTATTAACCACAGTATTACTTTGCATTTGGATGAAAATATAATTAGCTGTCTATATACACCAACGTCCCATTTAGTGATCCATTCCTAAAAATACCCACCCAACCCACACCCAGCTATTAAGTTGAAACACAGGCTTCAGTGTGTAAATGTAGCAATGAGATTATGATAAATTACTCTTTACTGTGGTTTTTAAAAGCAAAATATTTTTAAACCACTATGAGTTTAACCTGAACAGTAAGTATCTGCCATTCATACCTTTAACCACCAGGAGACAATAATGTGCACAGTTCTGAAAACCTGCAATAATTAATCAAAGCGGTCTTGTTGCATTGTATGAGCAAAAATAATGGGAAAAAAACAATCAAGAATTTAAAGAGCATTAATAAAAGCCTAATAGAGCACAAACAGTGAAAATGACCTGTGTCTTAACCTGGGGACGGGCCCCCCTTAGGGGGGCGCTAGAGATCGCAGGGGGTGCGCACAATTCTGTCTGCACTATGGTTACCAAAATTTGTACACATTAAATTAATAAAATCCCAATATCTGAGAAACGTAAAGGTGTGTGTGTATAATAGTATAAGAACAAAAACCTTTTATTTTTTGCAAATAAAAGTTCATAATTAAATCACTTTATACTGTTTATGCGGGTAGGAGTTGGGGTTGGGGGGGCCTGGCTTGTCTTGGACACTGGTAAAGGGGGGCTTCAAGGAAAAAAGGTTAGGAACCACTGTCTAAAGGTATACTTTATTCTATACCGCTTAAAAAAATATTCATGTATCCAAATAATTCCTATATGGTTGGCACCTAAAACTAGAAACCATTAACAACTATCTTCTTTACTTAGAATGGAGACCTTAATATTTAAATAACTTACAAACTCTGAAGGAAATAGAGGCTTTAGAGTTGCATATATTGTTTCATAAATTAAAAAAAAAACTGCAACTGGAATTATAGCTTGAACTGTAATAAGTTCAATGAATTGTAGCTGTACAGTGGACGAGATATGGTCAATAAGACATGTCAAACCACATTTTAATGTCACAATTACATTTTAAAAATTTAATAGTTGTTGGAGTGACACTAAAAATCATGGTCTTTATTTTAAAAAATCATTACACAGACAGTAACAGTGATTAAAAGTATTTTATGGGCTATTCCAGTTGAAACTATGCATTTCATCCTTAATTATTTTATTTATTATTTAAGTGTTGCATTTTCTCCCAGTTGCTGTGTATGCACATCTTACAGGCCCCTGAACATCTAGTTTGGCAGTGATGTTGCTTTCAGTTAGCTATAAAAACCAACTGTGTCTCCGCTTGTGTTACTATTGCTCTAATAAAAGGAGGTAAAAACAGTCCATCATTCTTAATGAATGCTTAATGAATTGCAGGACTTGGCTCATTCTGGTCAAAGGATGGTTGCTATAAGCCCATAACAGTGCACGGTTTCACACATAGTGGTCCAATAAAGCAAGAGAGTACAAGCAGAAAACGAGTTAAAGCCTCCCTTTCAAAACACAAACAGTCTCTGATTTAGAAAGTTTTCAAAAGAACATCTGATGTGGACACACAAGCCAGAGTAAGGACAGAAAAAGTGGAGATTGGAAGGAGGAAATGTGATCAAGGAAGCAGACCAAAGTAAAAAATTATGGTTAACATTGTACAAATCCACCTCAGAAAGCTCAAAAATCACCTTGTTCAAAAGGGCTTTTGGGATGGAACAGATGAAAGTAGGCGGTTTTGATGTACATGGAGGAAACAAACTAATATAATTGCATTTCAGTTTCATCAAAACTAAAGTAAAATGCTTAAAGCTTCAGATGAATTGTCTCAACTGAAGAGGAATTGGTGTGTGGGGGAAAGGCTTTGATAAAAGCTGTTTGAGAAAAAGCACACACCACAATACAGTGGATTTGACACTGAAGAGTTACCCTACAGACTGGTTCTGAAATGATAAGGCGAAGTGGTGGTGGGGGGGGGGGGGGGAGGGTGTTTGCAACATGCTGAGAGCTTTGCGCCAAGTCCCAAGACCTGGTTGGCTCAATGGGCTCAACCTCAAAAGAAAGTGGAATTGGGGGGAAAACCCAACAACGTAAAACAGCTTATAGCAAATCAAGGTTGGACCAAATGTGAGAGATGATGAGATGAGTGTGTTGTAAAGGGAAACAGGGGTGTGTCCTGATCTAGGACATTTAAAAGCTGTTGAGTTCGCTCAGGGTCTGGTCCAGAGTGGCATGGATCTTGATGTTCTCCTCTTTGGCGTCTCTGAGCTTTTCTGCAAGATGGGGAAACAGCTTTTAATCTAGGTAACAGTCTGTGCAGATATTTCAGTTTCATTACATAAAAACACAAACATTTCAATGTATTGGAATGATCTAAGCCACATGCTTTGAAAACCTTTCTTAAACACAATTGTTTAGAGACTTGTTTAAAATACTAATTGTTTAAAATAAATATAGTTCAGGAAACTTTAATAGAGATATCTCCTTTAAGGGTCAGTTCTGTATGTGTGACATGTTTTATATATTTCTTAAAGCTACATGGCAATTAGTTGAAATGGCAATACATACTTTGCCTGATGTCTGAGACAGTGCTTTGTAACTAGCTACACATATTTTACCACCAATTAACTATTAGACATTACATATACAATAACCCCTCAGTTTAAGCATTCGCAGATTCAGTGTCTTGACCTCATATTTGTGTTTTTAAACCTTTTCTCCCAATTTTCAGTTTATTTAGTATTAGTAAGCTGCGCCCTGTCTAAACATGAGACAGATATTTCAACTTATCTTTTGTGTACAAGTCTTTGCATGCTGCTAATGCTAACTGCTCATGCTAACATTTTTCTGTGCAATAAAGTGCCTTAAACTGTGTTTAAACTGAAATTAAAGTGTTTAGGGTTTATACAATAAAAATAGGCATTTCAGGCTTTTGTATTACCAAAACACAACCACACGGTTTTTGACTATACGCAGGTGCTCTTGGAACGTAACCCCCCAATGTAGGTTCACTGGCTATTTTGGATTGTAAAAGATGCCTTTTATGTGCATTGAAGAGATCAAAGTTTCACATCAAACCAACAAGAATGACTTTCCTCTCAATAATTATGCAGAAATTTGGGGATTTACTTTTTAAAATATTTGACAGTCATTTTTGACTATCCAAACATCCACCAGCAAAACATGATTAAGCATAAAATGACACTGGCTGCTTTCAGTTGTCAAAGTATAGCTCCTGAAAAATCAGCAGCTGAAGGATTTGATATTATCCAGACCAGTCTTTAAACCGATTTTCTCTACTCATTTGAAGCCATATACTGAGCTTGTGTCTTATTTCCACATCTACATTATAAACATTGATCTAAAGTTTTGGAGCCTCTCAGTCCTACATTATAAAAGCAATTAACGAAATAAGATCTTCAAGAACAAATGTGCAAAGAACCTGGTGCTTCAATAATGGAGATTATAATAAGTTAAATTATTATAAGTTAAGTTATACAATTCTTGGTAGTGGTTCTTCCGCACTTCGTTGTACAAACCATTTTCACATCCTTCAAATCCTTTGAATGGCTACTAAATAAAATAAGATGGAAAGATTCAAAGGTTACCAATTCTAGAGATGGCAGAATTGCCCCATACATTAAGACCTGCAACTTAAAAAGGTAATTTATCTTCCACCTGATTTGGGTGATTATGAACAGCTCTAGTTTAAGATAGACAAGGCAACAACAATGTATTCACACACACACACACACACACACACACACACACACACACACACACACACACACACACACACACACACACAC
>JBBJLR010000145.1:5845309-5856592 GCA_037577145.1 Brachypetersius gabonensis
ACACACACACACACACACACACACACACACACACACACACACACACACACACACACACACACACACACACACGAGTTGTTGCAGTTGATAATACCCAGCCCATCCCAAGAAAGTGAGACAAGAAAACATTTAAAAGAGAACAAGGGTTTTCTTATTCCCCACTCCCTTCATTCAGCATGTACATGGAGCATCAAAATACAGCAGAAAGACAAAAGGAGAAAGAGCTAAAGAAAGGAAAAAACACTGAACTAAGATGGTTCAGACCCAATTAATCTACAAAGGCCTAATATAATTACAATTCATATGGAAGCGCAATGGAAACAGAAAAACACTGAATGTACAGACGTAATAAATAGACAAAAGATAAAGCAAATAGGGACAGATACATAAAACTGGAGATACAGAGAGAAGACGAAAGATGAAGCGGAGGGGGGGAGGGCGTGATCGAGATGGACAGAAGGCGAAGAGGACCAAGTAGAATTTCTTGAAGTCAAAGTCAGCCAGAGAAAAGTCCAGAAACGTATTATCTGTGAACAAAGAGGGATTACAAAACACCTCACTACAGGCTGACCACTTTACACCAGTCTTATCAAAACACCTAAAACCAACAGGCATGATAAAAGGCCACATATCCTACATTTTCCCTGCATTTTCAGCTTTTGATTTATGTTTAAAAAAAAAATAGATCAAAATAAAATGTACTTTTTCCTTGAACATTCTCCACCCTTTTCACCCATCAGAGTGATAGTTTCTTTAATGTTTACTAATACTGTTTAATAATGGTCTATGTAAATTACCACTTCCCACTGACTGCCTTGTATTGTGCCTTGTTTACAAAGCACCAAAGCCTAAAGGCTCCTTACATCCTCAATTTTTAACTGGGCAGATTCAAACTGCAGTAGGCCGAGTAGAATAGAAACATGTTATTCTACAGAGTTTTGTGACATCACAAAACCACCGAATTCAAAACAGGCTGTATTTGCATTTTAACACACATGGACTATATGGTGAGCGCAACATTTTGACACTAACGACACAGTCTACATCTAACCTTTCCCCCCATGATATGGGCCCTTTAAAAACAGTATCTGGTTATTTGTGTTAACACCACACCACATGAACCTCAGAGGCTTTGTGAGTACACAACCCTAGTAACAGAGCAAACTTAATATTCCTCTTCAGTCTTTTTTTCACTTTTCACAAATAAGCAAGCTGATCAAATACTCCATGCAGTGCTTTCTACACAATAGCATATTAGTTACTCAAACACACACACACACACCACACAATTAACTTGAGTGTATCTGTGGCACACAGAGGTTACAGCTGCAGTGTCATCTCAAACAGGGAAACTGAGGTCAACACAGTGGCATTATGAGGTCCAGGTCAGCCTTCAGAAAGTATTGCACACACCAATTACTGTATTAAAAATGTCTCTGGCTGCTCAAACCAACTGTGAGGCTCAGGCACTGACTGAGGAGGTGCACGCACACACAAACACAGGACAGGCCAGTATTTACATGGAGGTCATGTCGTTGAGGGCGTGATCCAGCTCTTCGCTAATGGCCTTGTACTTGAGTTTCTGAGCATAGAGCTCATCTGTTTGCAGGGAGATAGAAAGAAAATGAAAAGAGGAAAACAAGGATGTAAAAGAAAAAAGAAATTGAATGAAAGGATAGGCAAGAACAGAGGAAGGAAGAGTGGAAGAAAAAGCATTATGATCATGTCAAGTATGACAGGAAACAAAAGAGAAAGGCAGGAGAATGGACAGTGTGTGATAAAGAGGCAATGGTGAAAGAGAAACCAGGACTGGAGGGTTGTTGGAGGGTTCAAACGATGGAGGCAGTGACAAAGTGAGGTGTAGTGAGGTGTGGTGGGGAGTGGCGAAGTTCCTACCTTCCAGGTCATCAATGGTCTTCTCCAGTTTGGCCACAGATCTTTCTGCAAACTCAGCACGGGTCTCAGCCTACAACACAAATGCTTGTCAAATACCTGCTGAATCATGACAGTCTGATAGAGTTGAGACTGAAACAGTATGGAGTCTAACACAAGATTGGATCAGAAAAGTTTATTAATCATGAAACTACATGAATTTTTTAGCCCATTTTAATCCCATGGAATTTTCACACATTACTAAATGTAATTTAATTCAAAAATTAGATACTAGGATCTAGAATGAGTGACCTCAGAAAAGAACACAGGAGTGAGCTCACCTCTTTCAGTTTATCAGTCAGGATCTTAATCTCCTCCTCATATTTGTCCTCCTTCTGAGAGTACTGCAGACATATAGAAAGGGTGAAAGGTTAAGCAAACCAAACTACACTTGATCCTCACAACCCAAAATTATGTAGATCCAAGTGTTCCCAAAAGATAGTGAAATACTTTGGCTTGTAGAAAAAGGAAATCCAAAATCTAATTAATAAAGTAAAACCCCACGCCAACATGTCAGGGGAGACACTATTTGGGGGTGAGGGGCTGGGGGGTAAGATCTAGCGTTTTGTCTTAGTAATTTCCGGGTTGGCCGAGCTCTGGTGCTGCTGTTGTGCAAGGTTTGAGACTCCAAACGGCTGCCAGGACTTTAAACAGATCAGGACATGTGCGGTGGAATGTGGGACACTGAGAGAACAATATGTAAAAATGAACATATTTATACAACACTCTGTTAAAAATGAGCATATCGAGAAATGAGAGCAGATCCCACTGACTGGTTCGTAAATCAAAAATGTATATTAATAAACCAATGACTGAAAGCATTTATTTGTGCTGCTGCTTTCAAACGCCCTTTGCTCCAGGTCCTACAAAACCACCCTCAGCACTGGTAATCTTAGGTTCTTGATAAGAACTTAGCTTTGTCTGAAAAGCGGTCTGAACAGCTTTCCGTATTGACTACAGTAGTGTTTATGTTTAGTGCCATGGCAACCAAGCACACACATTTCATATGGTGTGGACATACTACAGAGATTATGCTTGTTTCTGTTACTTCATGGACAGCAGGGCACTGGATCATTACACCAATGTCCTCAGTGCATACTGATTAACACCTCTGGAGGAGGGCTCGGGATGTTTAACAACGGAGAAGGCGAAGGCCTTCCACTTCCCTGCATTTCATTACAGCTTCTTCCTGATGTAATTTGCTCCACATTGAAATAGGGCTCAACATGCTTGGCCTTTCCCTGCGGATGATGAAACACAGCTGTACAGCCAGGAAAAGGCTACTCGTAAAGACATGAGATCATGTTTTGTCCGCATGAGCAGGCCCGAGGCACTGATTGGGCTATTAGGATGGAACAAGATTGACTGTACAGGGAATTGGAGGGTTGAGGAGCATCTCCGAGGAATTCAACTAGAAGACACTACTGTGTCACTAAAGTCCAACAGTACAATGTTTCCACTCCCGTTGTCCTGCAACGACGTGTGTTGTTGTGTCAGTCGACTCAAAGAATTTAAGGTAAAAGCATTGGAAACAATGCACTATCAGAACAGATACTGGAGAACAAAGCGTGCAAAATGAGTGACACACACACCCGCCCACAAAAGATCAATCAGTTCACACTATCCTACCTTCTCAGCCTGGGCCTCCAGACTCTTTAGATTGTTGGTGACATTTTTCAGCTCTTCCTCCAGCTCGGCACATTTACTGTAAGCAGGGCAGCCATTTTGATTTTGGGAGAGGCAGCAGAAAGAGAGGAGAGAAAAGGGCACAGGGCAAGAAGCGAAAAGTAAGATTGGGGAAATCCATAGAAAATAGCTGAAGAAAAAGAACAGAGACTAGAAGTGGATAGAAAAACTGCAAGTTGTCTAAAGGCCACCACACAGCAGACACGCTGCATCATAAAATGACCAAACTTCCAAATGTTTCTAATAAAGGATCATCCTGGATTCAAAGTCTAAATGTCCAGCCCTGCTCCTGCTCACTGTATGCCGCTCAGCATTGTGCCCTTACCCAATACGATTAAACCTGAACAAGACCGCAAAATGCCATTTTTGTAGATTTATTTTAAAGCTATAGTTTTAATTCAAAGCACTCATTTCCAAAATGTTTCTTATATGTTTTCTGTTCTATAACCATATGTACCAAAACATCTAAAGTCCTGTAGGCAGGATAGACTATGGTTACATGAAAATGCACTGGGTTTCATGACATGAAATGATGTGGCAGTTGCAAATTTAAAATGAGCTGTTTTTGCAGCTTAGATTCCATGTATAGACTGTAAGGACTGAGAATTCTAAATATTAACTGTGGTTACATATTAAATTAAGCTCATTAAAAAAAATGAAAATATGGGCCCTTTAAATTTCTATGTGAGTAAAAACAAACCTCAGCTTAATGTTTAGTGTTTTATCTGTAATGCATTCCAAGTAGTATCTGTGACATGATGCTATGTGATGTTGCATGGCAAATCTGATGTGCAGTGGCCTTTTGGCTAAACACCACTACTACCTAAAGGAAGAGAAGTGACATTGTGAATATGGTGTGCCATCAACAGTCTTTCTCAGTTTTTTATCATGGCTTAAATCAAACACATGGCCCAGATAAGCCAAAAAATGCTCCTGCATGCAAGTTTCAATCAGCATGTACAGAGATGCCTTTTACAGGCCTGAACTGATGTTAAATACACAGTATAGATGATGTGTTGACATGTAAAAAGTGTTAAGATCATGAACATGCTGTGAGAAGTTTCTCGTTACACTCTCAGCCCTGCATGCCAAAAAGTCAACAAGCAGCCCCAGCACAGGCCGAATCTTGCAGGTTGTGTTGGAGAGATGCCTGCTGTTGTGAAGGGAGACGTGAAAAGAAAGAAGGGGGAAAGAAGACCAATTTGAAAGCTGCAGAGAACAGTAGAAGCTGAGACTGAGAACAGCCTTTACTGGAGGAAGTCCGGAACCTTTTCAGCCGAGTTAAATGCTTTCTCACACACATACTTTCTGAAATCACAACTTACAAAAGTGAATATTTGTAATATTTTGGGTTTGCTAGAACAAAAAACACACAGCCCAGGATCCACCCACCCATCCACCCTCTCTCTCCTGACAAAAGTCAACCGCAGATGCCGAGGAGCTCCATCATATGCAGAGTTGCCAGTTTATTATGCAAACTGACTGACCATTTCATTAGAAGTGCAAACAAATAGGAGACTTTGCAGTTTAGTTACTGACTGTATCTGCTGTGGCAGTTTATTAGAACCCCAGTGAATCTTTGACAACTACCAAAAGACCACCACTGGCCATGTCCTGGCTGGTGGACCATTATCAGCATAGCAGCAACAGTAAAATAGTAGTGTCATGGCAGTGTGTGTTGATACGAGTGCATCAGGCACTTCAGTATTCGTGGCAACACAGTGTGCACACACTCTCAACACTCATACCTTGTCCTCAGAAGCCTGTAGAGTCTTCAGTGTTTGATCCAGAGCTCTTAGCTCCGCGTCCAACTGCTTCCTACCACTGTTAGTTCAGTAGAGAGCATCACACCAAGAATCAGACATGCAAAAACAAGGACGAGGGAGAGAATGTTGGACTCGCGCACACATGAGAAGTATTTTCATTACAATAAAGCATTCCTTTTATCATGCAAAGGCAAAATGCAAGCATTCTTCTCATGCCAACCTAGTTTTTATGAGCTTTAAAATGAACATGTGACTAAAGTCATACAATAGTCATACAATAATTGTGAAACATGCTAAAGAACGAGGAATGTCTCAGGTAGAGATATCACACTGTTCAGGTGTTTAGAATCCACAGTTGAATGCAAAAGTCTGAACATCCTCAGTCCTAGTCAAACAACTTTTTTTGTTTTCTTTCATTTTGTAAAGCAAAATTTAACACTTCATATACTATTTAGAATTAAACTATATAAATATATAATTCTAAAACCTAAAATGTGCCATATATTTTATACAGGTCACATGTTTTCCCCCCCAAACCATGAAGATAAATTCAGAACGTTCTATGTAGCGGATATGTACTTATTTTCATCTACAAAACCAACAAACCATGTCATTTGACAACAGACACCCAACCTTTTGCATATGACAGTTAAGTGCGTGTTAAGATGTGTGACTTACGCCTCAGCAAGCTCTGCCCTCTCCTCAGTGCGCTCCAACTCTCCCTCCACAATCACCAGCTTACGAGCCACCTGTGCGTGTGAGAGACAGAGGACAACAAGAGAAGAGAAAATGCTTAATTGATTCCAGATGTTCCCCTATACCATCCATCTGGTGTACAGGTGAGGCTTTCGGCAAGTGTGAGAGCATCTAATGACATCAAGCTGTGACTCACATTCTTTAGGTGGTGTTGAGTGAAGGTGCATTACAGGCAGTCTGTGTGTCAGCACACCTTATACACAGGTATTCAAGTTGGACCTAGCACAAGAGAAGGGTGCGCATTTTGTATCGTGTTGCTCACCTCTTCATACTTGCGGTCGGCCTCCTCAGCAATGTGCTTGGCCTCCTTCAGCTGGATCTCTTGCAGCTCCATCTTCTCCTCATCCTTTAGAGCCCTGTTCTCAATCACCTTCATCCCTCTATTTCAAACACATAATGACATTTATGAGGTCACACACTGTGTAGTGCGTGCATACAAGTGAGAAGCTGGTTGGCATGTGTGTACCTCTCGCTCTCATCTGCTGCCTTCTCTGCCTCCTCTAGCTTCTGCAGGGCTGTTGCCAGTCTCTCCTGAGCTCTGTCCAGCTCCTCCTCAACCAGCTGGATACGTCTGTTCAGAGAGGCCACCTCTGCCTCAGCCTACAAGACATGCACACACAAAATTATCAACACAATTCTATCACAGGAGGTAATTAAGTGAAAGAGCGGGTGAGAACAAGACGTGGGAGGCAGAACACGCTTGACAAATCAAGACAAATATAGTCAACGACTACAGAGAGCGGCCCAAACGAGCCACAGTGATAAACAGTTTGTGTTATCCTGCTCCCACAGCCACTTAAGTTACCATTTATGTTCATCCTACCAACTATAAAACAAGGTACTGCAAGTAATCTCTAAACACAGTAAAGGGGTGAACGGGTGAGGTGGGGGGTTTCCAAGCAAAAAGCTTTTGGGCACATGGGCATGTTTCAACAGTGCCACTGCTTACTGGATGAAAATGAAAGTGATGTGTAGAGGCTGTGGGTGGAAAAAGTACTCTGGGTTATACTGAACCTGTGAAATATGGCTACAGAATTAGAGTTTAAGATACAAATGAATGTGAACAATCTTTCTCTGCATTTAACCCTTTCGCCACATGAAGCAATGGGCAGCCCAGGGCGCAGTGTGTGGAGACTATGCCTTCCTTAAGACAACCTCAGTGGTGCCACTGGCAGTCTTGGATTCACCAGCTGAGAGAGAGACTTAAAACAGTAAAAGAGGTATTAAATAGAAAACCATAGAATCAAAGTGCTCCTTCTCTTCCAAGAGTCTTTCGTTTGCCAGAAACCTAACAGTGATCAGAATTAGGCAACATTGATGCACTGTATCTTTCTTGTATAGTTTATAGCTCATGTTCAGTGTTCAGGATAACAATTTTTGCACAGGGAAATGTTGCTTTTTAAAAAAAAAAAGATTAAATGTGTACTTCTCTGATCAAAACTAAAAGAATATAAAGATGACCGTCTGGAAGCTGGAAACGCTTGAGTTACATCAGCACACCTGGTGGATGCATGTGAGCCACACTGCACCTCCACAGCAGAGCAGCATGACTGCATGCAGGATATTACGACATCCCTCACTAACCCCGGAGTTTCGCTCCTAATAAGGTCGGGGTGTTTCTGACGAGGGACGAGCTCTTTTGCAGCAGAGCTAAAACACGTTGAAGTACGTTTGAATGGCTAGAAGGGATTTACATTCAAACAAATAGCTGTCAGGCGAGGAAAGTGGGTATAAGATGTTGAAGAAGCTAAAAGCCTGGTCTTGTCTGAGCAGTCAAACCCAGAAAGCCGGGGCACACCTAGGTTTATTATAAAATGTCGAACTGTAAAAAGTGTTTTTCATGACACGTTAAACTGCCTGGGCTCTACACTGCTGACTTCCTACTGAATCTGAATACGATTTAGCGGTTGCTGCCTGCACCATTTACTCTTAGCCCTCATTAGTTTAAAAAGAAAGTTCAGTATAGCGAGTATAACACTGCATTCAACAGATTTTGCAGATTTCACCTTCATGTAAATCTATAAAACACAGAAAGTCCAGAAATGTGGAGTAAACTTGCTCTTAGCTACAGACAAACAATAGTAAACAAAGTGGTCAGCGGTTTCCTTTGGGGTTTTCCGCCTCTCACAGTGGAAACTTTGTAGCATAGTGAAAGCAGAAAGTTACTTTTTTGTTTTACACTTGACTAACTTTTTAATTAAGCCTCCGAACAGGCAAGTCAGGCTAGGGATGCTTGTTTGAAATGCCTTTCATTGCTGAGAGGGGCGTCGAGAGGGTGTGAGGTAGAGAGAGTGTAATTGAAAGCAGTAAGAGGCGTTTGTGCTGGAAAAGCTGGTGTTAGGAAAGAAAAAGGGACTGGCAAAGGAGCACATTGTGGAGGTTACCTGCTCTCTGGCCCGTTTCTCCTCCTCGACCTGCCTCTGTAAATTCTCGGCCTTCTCCTCTGCATCGTCCGCCTGCTGCTGCAGGACTTTAATCTTCCTTTTCACCGCGTCCAGGCTGTTGGCTCCGGCCATCTTAAAGGAGTCGTCTGGGCAAGAGTAGAGTAGTGTGTGTGCTCGAAACGAGCTGTCTGTCCCTCTCAGAGCTGTGGGAGTAGTGTATTGGACAGGGTGGTGGACAGGGTGGTGGAGAGGGTGTGGGGGGGGGGACAGCACCAACGCCCCACCAGCGAGTCGAGAGAGGCAGAAAGAGCTCCAACCAGCTTCCGAACCTGTATTCAGAGATGAACCACGACCTTCAGCCTCTCTGCTGTAGTGTTTCAACAATTTGTGGTCGAGGATTTTACTCACTAGGCTCCCAAATTGACTTGTTTTTCACTTTCGTGGTCAATTCTCCAGACTTAGGCTTCACACTGCTGTCCCTTTTAAGTAGTAAATTAAAATTAAGAATGACAATGAAAAAAGCCTCCTCTTCTGAAGTCTCTTCTCTCAGTCGGTCGGGTTGAGTCGACTCTTCCCTTTTCAGCACTCGCTTCCGCCTTACTCCACCCAGTCTCGGACGGTTTGGTTAGGAGGTGAAAAAAAGAAAAAGCAGAGTGGAAACGCGGATCCTGGATCAGCGGCGCGGCGTTTCTGACGGTCATACGGCTCCTTCCGCTGGTTTCGGGTCAGCGCTCAAGACACTACGCTGGAGGCGCGTGGAGAGGAGAAAGCCACCCCCTGCGCTCCACGTGTCCAGGTAGATGACGCACAGGCGTCAAATCTTTGTAGCATTCCAGGCCGCTCCTTAGCAAAGGTGGGGCTCGGCGTGTCGCGTCTCTGCATTATACGGGTATTAGGACACACCTGTTTTTCAGGGTTTGAAGACTAGGACCCTTATTTCCAGCGAAGGTCAACCTTAATCAGCAGACGAAGACATTCTGGACAACACCATGCTTCCAACCTTAATGTACCCCTGAAATGACACCAAACCCCTTCATTTGAATTAAGCGGCCATTCATTTGTGAACTCACCCCTTAATATTATCTTAAAAGTGGATTTGAGGTATGGGTGTGAAACCCCTTAATCTTAAACATAAACGATTCATTCAGGAGGTTCTATTATTTAAGGGGCAACTTTGAAAAAGTTAGGGGAAAATTCAGTAGTTTTACCCCATAATTAGCCTTAATCTGTGCTCTTTTTACCTTAATTTTCCTTAATTTCCTGGAAATTAAGGTAAAAATTAAGGTAATATTAAGGGGTAAAATTAAGGGGTTTGGTTTTGTATTGGTTTGGGAAAGAACCTTTTCTATTCCAGCATGACTCTGACCCAGTGCACAAAGTGAAGTCTATAAAGACATGGTTGAACGAGTTCAGTGTGGAAGAACCTGACCGGCCCACACAGAGCCCTGACCTCAGCCTCATCCAGCACCTTTGAGATGAACTAGAATGGAGATTCGAGCCAGGCCTTCTCGTCCAACATCAGTGTCTGACCTCATAAATGCTCTACAGGACGAATGGGCACAAATCCAAAACTCCAAAAATCTTGAGGAAAGCCTTCAGAGAATAGTGGAAACTTTTCTAGCTGCAAAGGGGGGACCAACTCCATATTCAAATCCTTTAATCTGAATGCAATCTCATTAGAGCCCCTGTTGGTGTAGTGGTCCCAATATTTTTTTCCATATGGTGTAACTTTGTAACCTCCAGAAAGTCTGTCTCCTTTTTTGCCACTTCATCATAATTGGTCTGATTGGGCCAAAGCCGTGTAAAACCCTCTGTTCATTACGGCACGCTGAGTCCTTAAATGGCTGTAGAGAGGAAACTGCATTCCTAGTGATGAAATCATGTCTGTTTTGAGTGTGTGTCATTACTATTAACACAACTGCACTTCTGGATCAAGGTATGTGCTAGGCTGCCTTACACAACAGGATGCTGAAAACATGTTCTTACAAACTCATGATGGTGTCACTCCCTACGCTGGTCTACTAGATGTCCCTCATGTAGCTGCTTCTTAGGCATATCTTCAAAATATGGTCCCTTCTGGAGGGAATAATGATGAGATAACATGGCGTGGAGCAGCAGCGTATAGGCAAACATGTGCTAGTAACTTAGTAGTAACCCTTAGCTTGTAGATTCATTGGTTGTGTTTTCTGACAAATTCTTTGTCATGGTTCTCCAGGGTAAAGTGTTCTCATAATCATTTTAGCTCTTTAAAGGCTAGAAGCTGTAGAAAAACTCATTGTTTGATTGATTGTTTGATTGATTGATTGATTCATTCATTCATTATCCAAGACAATTAACCAGGATTGCAGGGGTCCTGGAACCTCTCCCAGCTATCAGAACTATTTATGTGTTATGGGTTTATGTGTGTCAAAATGTTTGCTTAACCATTTCCAGACCTCTTTCCTCATGGAAGCCCAGTTTAACTTGCAGCTCCATCAAATACCTGGTTTGGCTCTTTTTACTTCAGTAGATTTAATTAGGTGTTGATTATGGAATTTTGTTCATTCACCCAATGACTGGAAGCCCTGAGCAGAAACCTGGATCCAAACCTGTGTTCTTCTAAACAGCTCACAAAATACTGACTACTTTTAGAAAAAAGAAATCTTGATACTTTTTGCTGCTTTCTTGTTTGTTTGCAGTATTTAGTATTCAGCTGTTTTTGCTGACTTCAAAGAATTTGCACAAGGGCCTAAGACTTTTACACAGTACTGTATGTATAT
>JBBJLR010000145.1:5860829-5902710 GCA_037577145.1 Brachypetersius gabonensis
GTGTGTGTGTGTGTGTGTGTGTGTGTGTGTGTGTGTGTGTGTGTGTGTGTATGTGTGTGTGTGTGTGTGTGTGTGTGGTCTTGTAGTCTTGTAAATTTGTGTCACTCACATCAGCGGCCTTCTTCTCAGCTATCTCAAGTTTCTCCTGGGCATCTTTCAGGGCCTCAGAGTATTTATCCAGCTCATCCTCAGTGGCTTTCAGCTTCTTCTGCATCTGAATCAGCTCATCCTCATGCTTGGGTTGGAGGCGGGGAGAGAAGAACAGATTAAAAAGTGTGAAATGTTATCGCTATTATATCATATATACACCACCTCCCTCCCCTCCTTCCGTTGCCCAGCCTAGCTTGGCTAACAAGACACTTCACTGCAACCCCCCCCATCCACCCCATGCACCCTGTGAAAAGATGTGCAGCCCTCTTGCAGCTTTACCTTTATGCCCACCATATGTGTATAAATATCATCCCAGGGAAGTCCCTCTCCCTTTCATATTAATGTAGCTGCCTGCTAGTTCACTCCTTCCCCCTAAATTCTTCCATAATCAGATCACAGCCTTCAGATGGATGGCCTTGGCTTTCATCGTCCTGTCTATGATTACTCGCAGCATGCACCGGTGGTCAGCTCTTCTTTCTGTGTTGGTTTTGAGTTGTCAGTGGCATTTCAGCAGGTCCTATGTTTGATTTCAGGCCCTAACTGAACACACTTATCACTCCAAATACCCCCCTTGCCCAGGATGACTAGATGGCCCTTAACACCACGTCCTGAATTTATGATAGTGTCTTAAAGGTTGACTTGCCACAATATTTAATGAGATTGTGGTTACAAGCCAAAACTATTTTAGCTTCTACAGCCTCTATACTGAAGTGGCTTTAAAGCAACTAATAACCAACATGCATTCAGGTCACTTTGACACATGCATTCAAAAAAGTGATCCGAATAACATGTCTACTGGATGTGGAGCCACAAGCTTGGATTTTATTACTTGGCTTTTATTACGAATTGCAGTTGAACTGAAATTTGACAAATAAATTATTTATACGTAAGTAATGGCCAGTGTCTGCTAGAATGTATTTACACCCAAATTTAATTGAAAAGAAACATATTTTAACACATTTCAGAGTGTTATTCCTCTCTTAGAGTTATTCCTTTCTCTTCTGTCTTTTACCTGTTTACTTCTTTCCTCAGCTGCTTTCCTGTCAGTCTCAGCCTGCTCTGCCTGGTCCAGAGCATTCTCCTTATCCAGCTTCAGCATCAACATCTTCTTCTTGATGGCCTCCATCTTGACTTTGGTCTCTAGCACTCACTGGATGAAGAGAACTGGATGAAGAACTTGAGTGAATGTAAGCAAATTGAAGGATGGAGCTCAACGACCTTGCAGACTTAGGGTGAGAGGTAGAAAAAGAAAGAGGGAGAGAGGGACGGAGTGAAGGAAAGAGAGCCCAAACTCAGCAAGAGAAAGGGGAAGGGCCTTTATATGAGGGGGAATATATTGCTCCACCCATTTGAATTAGACCACACCCCTGCCATTGCTCCACCTATTATTCTCTCCTAGTAACTCACCTAATACAGGCATGAACCTGATCGGGTGGATCGTATTAATGGCACTTGCTCTCATTTAGACCGCATTGTACCACTTTCTGAAAGAGTAGTAGCAAGTGCTACAATGTGTTTGATGTTCTCAAGACCGATTTCTTTCATAACATCTTTCCTGTCTTTGTCAACATAGCTCTACTCCTTAGATAGTCTCTTCTTTATGACTTAGTCCTCCAGTCATTTTGTCTGGCTGGTTTTAAGCCACGCTGTGAACTCAGAGGAGTGAAGTTGTGAGAATTATATGGGCCAAATGAGACAAAAGAAAGGGCAGAGAGTGATGGACAGAGCAAGGCTTTTGCTATAATAAGACAAAGCCCTTGCTTTTGTGACAGGCACAGGTGTGAGTGTGTGTGTGTAAGGGAGCAAGAGAGACGCTAGTACCCTCCCCAGCCGTGCAAAGCACTTATGGCCTGTCAATCGACACACTGATCACTTTACATTTTGAGTGTCAGCTTTTATTTGCTTGGCTACATACAACATCCTTTAATTTACCATAGAGGGTCCTTGTACTTAACTTAAGCTGAACTTGACATCACTCTTTATAACTGAAAAAGTGTTTTTGGTGGTTCTGATGGTAGATATGTTGTACTGTTGTTAGAACTCTTGATCTTTCGTCGCTCTGTGGTGGGTCTTCAGTCAGTTTATTATACAGCAGATGCTGTGTTGTAAATGGGATCGGTGTAAAACTAAATGTAAAAGGAATTGTGAGCCATTCTGAACGCTGGCTACAAATGCAGCATTTGTAGTGGTTCTTAACATGACAAGATGTTTAAGCTCAATGCATGGAATGCACCACAAACTGGCTAAAGGTGACCTGTGTATTTTAGGTTTGGGGGAGTTGAGTTAAACACAGGCTTCATTTTAGGGCAAAGGTTAAACACAAGGTTAACTTTTAATAAATTACGGTGGGGAATTTCTTTGTGTTTAGGACCAACATGATGAAATTCCAAACTGAGCATCAACCAACAAGTAATAGAGCCACTAAAGTAATGCGGAAAACTAGTACGAGAACAAGACCACGCCAGTTTCCACCACAGAAAACTGATCAATTCCAGTTAGTTTATTTTGAAACATTATTATCACAGTACAGAAGGACTGCATATGATTGTTCTTAAAATGTAATGCTCAATTGTGTATCTACATTATCAATTTATTTATATGTACAGTCCATGAATCACTCAACACTGAATATTTGGAAAGTTCTTTCTGCTTCTTTCTTTTTGTCTGTTATCTTATCTATTCTGTCGCTCCTTTTGTAGAAGACACATCTCTTCTAATGAGTGATGAGGTAGGGACTGTGTGCGTACTTTGTGTGTGTGTGTGTGTGCGTAGAGGGGAATGCGGTGGAGATATTAATACCTGTCTCTTGGCTGACATTGTCTACTGGATTAGTTACTGGCTGAAGTGAAAGATCTAGATTTCAAGCTTTTCCGAAACAAGCGTGTGTATTAAATGGTGTTTGAGTGTGTAAAAATGCTCTCTATGCATGGCATATGTGAAAGTGAACCATTTATCATGCATGAACACATCACACCACAGCACACCGTGTGAAAAGTGAAGCAGTGGGCAGCCGAGCATGGTACCTGGGGAGCAATGTGTGAGGACGGTACCTTGCTCAAAGGAGCCTGTGGTGCCACTAACCCACAAGTTTCTGATTGCAGGGGCAACTCCCTAACCATCAGGCCACCAGCTGCCTGGAGTGTTTGTTTTGTGTGTGAGTGTGTGTGTGTGTGTGTGTGTGTAACACGAGTTAAGAAAAGCTACGTTTGGACTGTAATTTGGCTTGTAATGACTAAGCTGTTGGCTGGAGATTTGACTCCAGGTGGTCCAGTAATACTGACTATCACTCTGCTGCTGTCTTCAGTACACACTCTGCATTCACTCCGACAGTCATGACTGACTGCCACCACACTGCAGCAAAATCAGAGATCTCATGACAGCTGCCGAATGAACATTAGTCAAAACCATATTGTTGTCGTAGTAAATCCTCAAAACTCTACTTTAGTGCAAGTGGCACCACGGAGGTTCCCTTGAGCAAGGAACCATCCCCACACACTGCTCACCGAGCAAAGTGTTGCTTCCTGCCCCCTGCTTTACTTGGTGAATGTGTTAAATACAGAGAAAGAATTTTACACTGTTCACACTGTGTGCTGTGGTTTGTTCATGCGTGACTATAAGGGGTCATTTTACTGTTACTTTATTTATTCAGAAAAATGCTCTAAGAATAAGGAAAGCTTGGCACGTTTTAATGCGTAATGGAAAAAAAAATTAAATACTACTTTTTAATACTATTATTTTTACTAGTATATTATAATACTATTTTTATACTATATATATAAATATATATATATGAAATACTACTATAAGTAAAAAGTATTATAATACTTTTTAATACTATTAACATACATAAAATGTTAATTTTAGTATATTAATGCATGTTATAATGGGATATTTACTTAAGTTTGTATTCTTCAGTCTTTTTTATATGACATTTAACAGAGACACGACAACATAAAACATCACTGAAAATAAAAAAATCCTGAATGGTATGGCAACACTTCACGGCGCTGTTTGAGATAATCAGTGCAGTAGAGCAGAAGGCCTCAAGATTATATAAAATTTTTTGATCAGCTCGTCATTCAACATGTAAGGTCTTAAGCCAATAAAATGCTGTGCTAGACAAAATAAACCCATTCACATTCCACCTGTCTCATATCCTTACCTGAGAGCAAACTAGAAGGAGACTCATCTGAACTGCAAATGGAGTAAAAATGAGTAAGACAGGCAAAATTGGAGTCTCCAAAACAATCTGGTGTCTAGGGCTGGAGACAAAACAGCTCTAAGTATGATTTACATTTCTTTTTTCAACAAATATGTCACGATACTGCCAGACATTTTCACAATGCACAATGTCTTTTTTTTATTGTTTTCTTACAAATTGAAATGAACAAAAAGAACCAGGAGAGCCTTGAAATTCTGTCTAAATGACCATACAGTGTAAATGAAATTTTATTGAATGTCTAACACAAATCTAATCAAACGAGACTAATTATGCTGTTTATGAAACATGCAGTTGTTCAGCGCTCTTTAACTACTGATGACATTATTGTGAAGTAACTTATGATGATAAATATGGTCCTATTGCTCAGCCCTACTTTAAACTCCAGAAAGCTTTTCCTTCTCCCATTTTGGAGATATGAGGTTTTGTCATGAAAGTGATGAAATATTGGTGCATTGTCTTCGGTCCATAGCCAGCAACTTTAATAACAAATACTCTTCAGTCATGTTAGCATTTTCAACAATATTTAAACATATCGATATTATTTCTTTTTCCATACAAACCCTTTCAATAGAAACATAATATCTGACTTGGAAAGAATTACAAACCTACAATCTTATAATAACCTCTGCATTTTGCTTCCTGAAATCAAATCTTAAAATACTTCATGTTGATACAGACAGCCAAATACAAATGGCACTGTCAAATCAAAGTAGAACATTCCAAAACAAAAAATGACAAAAAGTGTGGGAGCAATTAGCACTATCCAAAGATGAGGCAATTAAATCATTTCATATATACAATCTAGAAAAAAATGACCTGGGTTCAGCAAGTCTTTAACTCTGGGCTAAAACAACCAGCAAATATCTACAGCGCACCTCATGCCTACGTAAAGCTTACTCAATTAGTGTATTGAAGACCATGAGGTTTCATATTTCACTTTGCAAAAAGTGTATTTGTGTGTGTGTCTGTTTTTGAAGGATATGTTTGGTTTTAGGGTCTTTGTTGCATTTAAAGTTAT
Source organism: Brachypetersius gabonensis (assembly GCA_037577145.1). Classification (NCBI taxonomy): domain Eukaryota; kingdom Metazoa; phylum Chordata; class Actinopteri; order Characiformes; family Alestidae; genus Brachypetersius; species Brachypetersius gabonensis. The sequence goes on from JBBJLR010000145.1 coordinate 5,866,220, forward strand.
GGCTTCTTTAAAACATTTATAGCACGTGCTTGAAAGATTGTCAAACTTCAGTAAATGAAAACTAAATAAATAAAAATAAAGAGCAAAAAAAAAAAGAATCTTCAAAAAGAATTCTTTACCTTTTCATTTCCTAAATTAAAATATTTACACAAGACTTTTTCACTATTACTGATGAAAGAAAAAAACCTGTTCACTCCTGCTTGTACAGTGTGAGAAGCTTAGCAGGAGTAGAAAGCAAAACACCACAGACAGCATCGCTGTGCTGTTACCGAGTACATTCTGAAGGTTTCCTTCAGTTTATTTAGCGACTGCTAAATGTCTGATCTGTGTTCATATGACGACACTAAACGTTTCATGCAACATTGAGTGCAGAGTCATGTTATTTGTATAAGCCTGCCACTTACAAGCTTGCTGTCAATCATGCTGCTTTGACATGTCCTTATTGGTCCACCGATGTTGAAAGCCGAAAAAACAAAAACGAAAGAAACTGTCATAATAAGATGCCAAAATTAGCCACAGAAAAGCTGTAAAAATAACCCAATACAATTAAATATGTATATGATAAACGTAATATTTATAGCTATATATTCTTCCTTTGGAGTTCAGAGGAAGACTTGTTCATACAGTCTTGTCGTTAAGTAGGTTTGGGTCTCTTCAATTATGCTAGGCTTGGGTCCAGTTCTCGGTTCTAAGCATTAGTAGAGCATTAGCAGTGTGAGGAGTCCCGTTCGCGCAGTTCTGCAGTTGACTCACTTTCCTCTGGGATGTCTTGCAGATCTAGACGGAGAACAAAAACAAAGTAAGTAAAGATTAGGAAGTGTAAAATGCACTGATGCATCAGGAAATGTCTTATCTTAAGGTAGCAATTCAATAGCCAAAATGTTGTATTAATTACAATGCATTATATTAATACTCTGTAAAGTATGCAACACAAACCCTCAGGTGTATTGATTTTGTTGAATGTACTGTGTTCATTCCTTTAGTCCCCCCTACAGACAAATAATTCTCAATTGTACCAGGACAATCAAAATGAATCCTACATTGTTTAGGAATGTAATATCAGTTTCAAAATGTACTGTTCATTCCTGTCTGTAAAGTTCACATTTTGCAGTTTGCAGTTGCAGTTTTATACATGGCATGGAGGCAGAATCCTTTCAGTTTGAGCCTGTTTTGTCTCAAAGTACACAACAGGAGTTGGCAGTGAACTGAAATGCTCAACCAGACTAACTTCTCCATTAAAAGAGACAATTTCATTCACCTACACACCAGGACAAAGGCTCTGTAGCTGCTTCCCTCATTTTTCATTCCCCAGAAGTACTGTATGTATGTGTGCAGGTGCATAGGTGAGCATGATGTATGAGTCTATGTGTTGTATTAAATACTGCGTGCTTGAACTGGGTATTCTAACTGAATCAATATCACTTACATAAGCATGTGTGTGGGATGCCATTAGTATTACATGGGGCTAAAGTTTAGCTCGTCTCAGCAGGAGCATCTCTTACACAGGCCTAAGCACTACCACAAAACACTGTCAACATGTCAAAAATGGGAGATACGGGGCTCCACAAAACATTTGATTTCTACTGCTATCCTGCACATCCGTCCCAAAATTGAATATAGGACAAAGACAACTTTAAGTAATAATAGTAAGTAGTAACTAGTAAGTAATTTCATAAACCCATTAATAATTTCATTATTAATACTCAACAAATTAATCGAATTGAGTTAATAACTGACAGCTTTGACACATCTAGATTTGATAACTGCCATTATCTCCAAAAGAAGAAAACCTTGAACAGCAGCAAATCTTCCCAGAGGTAGACTTATCTGAGAAGTCACAAAAGAAACCAGACAATCACCTAAAGAGCCGCTGGCCTTTCTCGTCTCACTTAAAGCCAGAAAACATGATTCCATTATTACAAAGAGCAAAAATGGTATCTATAGGAGAGTTCCAGAGTATCTCCTCACATAAAGTCTCCTCACTTTCGGTCTCAATAACAAAAAAAAAAAAAACACCTTGCTGACCCATAAGACTTTGGGAATTATAATGATGTCAAAAGGGAAACATTATTGAAAACAGGTGTCCCCTTCCATTTTGTGTACCATATCAATACTCAAACAAACCTGGTGGTAGTGCATTACTGGTTCAGAGCCTGTTTGATTGGCCTGAATGGAACCATTTTGCTCTCAACAGGAAAATCCTGCCTAATCCCTAATATTATCTAGTTATTCCACATAGAAACCCAGCTGAAGTTTTTCCTTGGACCCCAATTAAATGCCGTGACAAGACTCTAAATGAGCCATTTATTATTTGGAAGTCCTTTAATGTGTCTAAACTTAGTTTGAAGAAGTGTTTGGCTGCAGTTGTTGTTGCTCAAGGTGGCACATCCAGTTATCCAGAATGCACACGGAACCTTTAAACTGCAGGTTTAAACTCCAGCGGGTCAATTTTGTCCATTACAGACAAGCGGAATGTGTCCAATTCATACTTTAAACTTGAGCAAAATGTAACGTACATCAGACACATGATATTGTTAAAAGTTAGTTTTATGGCAGACTACCTGTTTTAGAGTGTGCTCAATACAAAACAGAACTCTTTATCCTTTTAAGCAATTCAAATTCTCCTCAAGATACAGTAAAATTGCTAAGTTTTTTTTTAATTGAAGGAATACATTTATTCATATGGCACCCTAATACTCGGTATTCAGATCGCTTTATCATCATTACATTACTGACCTCTAGGGCTCTCTGAACGAGGAGACACTTTCACGTCATCATCGTCGTCATCATCATCATCTGAGATCACATCTACATCCACATCACTGCAATCTTGCATGCAGTCCAACTGATCCACAGATGCTTGGCTAGCCAGTGGAGTGTCCACGTTCAGGTCGGTCTCACTCACCTTACGATGGGGTGGAGCCTGAAGGAGAGATATGGGGATTAATTGAAAAAAAAAAAAGATGAATGTATCAGGTTAAATATAGAACCAACAAACAAACAAAATAATGACACTTGAATTTCCTTTGGAAGGAATCCAAACAAATAAAATAAGCCTGATGATCTGATTACTTTCAGAATACTGATTGCTTGAATTTACTAGATATGTGCATGTGGTGTTTATGAAACCATGTTTGCAAGAACTAAAGTTTCCTTAAATCTTTAGGATTTTGTGGTTTATGTGCAATGCTTTAAAAGGATTTAGAGGATGCAAAATAAAAAATGTAAATGATTCACTGTCCACGACCCCAGAGATAAAAGGCAGGTATAGTTTCAACTGCTCTAAATTAAAGGTCCCATAACATGCTGATTTTTTTATGCTTTTATATAGGTCTTAGTGGTATGAAGTAGCTTTCCAAAATTTAGCCTTGGTGCAGAATTATAGCCACTTAGAGCCAGTCCCACAATGATATTTCCCTAGGGTGCACCATTTCTGTGTCTGTAGTTTTAAATGATAAAGAGGAGAAGAGAGGTGGGGCAAGGTGGAGGATGGGGGAGGGGCCGGCTTGTGGCCACAATAGGCCTTTCTTTGCATAAAGGAACTAAAAAAATACATTTGTGCTCATTTGTACATCTAAGCACCGAGCAACTGCCATGCTTTACTCATTTGCAAGCCATGATGTCTCTAGAGGAAAAAGTGGTCTCTCACACGATGACATTGACAGTCGGTGGAGCTAATTTTTTAGCATGAGAAAGGGGTTGTGACCTTTCCCCGTATGATGACATCACAGGGAAAATTCCAGATCGGGCCATCTGAGCTGTCATTCTCTCATCAGCGGAGCAGGATGACCAAGGCACTCTTTACCCCTGATGGGGTGGGTAGGATACTTGCCTCTGGACCAAGAGGTCATGGGTTAAAATCCTACCTTCAGCACCGCCACTGGGTTCCTGAGCAAGACCCTTAACCCCAAGTTGCTCCAAGGAAACTGTGCCCTGTAGTTAGGGAATGGAAGACGCTTTGGATAAAAGCGTCTGATAGATGCCATAAATGATGCAGTTTGCAAGGTACCATTTCACACCTATCGCCATTTCTAGCCACTGCAGGACCACAGGTTAATGCTAAAAAATCTCATAAAGTGAAATTTTCATGCCATGAGACCTTTAAGTGTTTTAACTCTAGGCTTCCAATGCAGTGAAACATTTGTGAATTTTGTATCGCAATATTTTACTCTGAGAGCATCATCGTGAAAACAGTGCAGTGATGTAGTCAGTCAGTTTCCGAACCATGCTGGCTACCCGATCAGTTCGGCACATGCATGTGTAGCTGGCACAGATTGGGCACAGAAATAGCTGGCCAACAAGCTGGCATGTTTTTTGCCCAGGATATAAATAAATTCATCATGTAGTGGCAGGTACCACATACATTGCTAGTTAATCTATCAGATGATGTCTGATGAAAAGTTTCAGTGTTTCAGTGATGATCTATATCTATATATTAGTCTTAGCTATACTTAGCTATACATACAGTTTGAACGTTTGGACAATAAGCTCCCCAATACATGTCTTAATCATATAGATGCTTTCATGCTGCATGTAATGCTTTTGCAAAGTTTTTTCACACCATCAGTGTGGATTTTACACCCATTCTACTTGAATGAGAGTGATGCAAAATTTTCTGCTGTAAAGGTGTATTGTAAGTAAGCAACATCTTTCTGCAAAGAAACCTTTTTCCCATCAACCTGACCATTAAGTAAAAGATATATATTTTTTATTAAGAAGTGACATTATTAATCACCACCTTACAAGCCTCACTAGTTTTTTTAAATGTCATTATTTTGGCAGAGAAAATCTAAAATCTGCCCTTAACCATGCTAATCTATATGTCATTTAATTTTGTAACAGAAAATTCTGAGATTAAGCTACATTCTAAGTTATTTCAAAGTTTATTATAAGCTAAATCAATGGAACTTTAATCACTTCATTAGTACATCATTTTGGGATTTATACAGTAAAAAAAATCCGGAAAAGATCCAGACATCTACTGTTTGGAGTGCATCGAGAATGCAGTCTGACATGGTACCTGTGAAGCAGCAGTTGCTGTGCTGTCCCCCAGGGCAGAAATGTTGGTCTTTAGATCTCTTAATTGTTTCTCTAGGTGAACCCTTGCTTTCTCACTGTCCTTCAGCTTGCCTTCGGCTCCTCTTAGTCGAACCAGTTCCTCCTGCAGAAGGCTGTGCTGCCGCTGGAGCAAGGCCAGTTCCCCCACTGACCCCACATCGCTGCCCCCATCCCGTGACAGAGAGCGCACAGGGCGGGCACCAGTTGCAGCAGGAGGAGCTGAGCTCTCGCGCAGGCAAAACTCTAAAATAGAATCCTGACGAATTACTGCACCCTGAGAAAGAGGGAAAGATGTGCTTTAAGTGATTCTGAACCAGTGATGGGGCCAATGTTTAGACAGCGTTGCCCTCAGGAGACCCTATAAATGTAGTTTTTAACAACTTTTAAGAACATGCTTCAGTTAAAAACAATTTAGTCACTTCCGGTAGAGGCTTCAAAGACTTAAAAATCACTTAAAAATTAAAAAAAAAAAGTACAGTTAAGGAAATAAATACAGGACGCAGTAGTTTTCAGTATAAATAGATGCACAAATCAGATGTGATTCAGATGCTGTGGGCTAGAGTCTGACCTGTAGAGCATGGAGTTGAGCACTGAGATTCACCAGCCTCTGAGAGACCTCCTGAAACACACACAGTTTACACCATGTGAACAAATTTAACACACTCACACTTAGCAGACAAAGGTATGCATGGGATTTTCTGAACTGTAAATCTAATGTTTCCCAATATACTGTAAGCTTTGTATAAGCAGATATCAATACATGAACAGCATTAAGAAACGTTCTATATAAAATAAACGGACATTTGCAACCCAGATAAATAAGTTAGGAAATACATGAGATCAATACAATGCAAATCATACTATTTAATGCTTTCAGTTTCAAGTATTTGCATTTATACAAAGTAGCAAATTTTGATTGACAATGTACTCATTCATGCACATGTACACACACAGACACACTGACTAGCAGCCCCAACTAATATGTGTCTATGCTTGAATACTTACTTTGCTTTACTGGAAATATCTTAACATGGTGTGTTCTCGTAATGGTTCTAAGATGGATTTTTCAAATTTTTTTTTTAATATCCTGGCCCATGCGCCTGAACATGAAAGGCTCAGTTACTTAACATAAAATATTTCTCTAAATAATCCAAACTAAGTCTGCACTTAAACTGTTCATAACTGACTATGTACCTCACTTGGTGTCCTATCCTCCATTTGATTCCCATTCCCATCCTGTAAGATTAAAGGAATCAATCAGTTCCATTATATCAAACAAATGTGGTTCACTGATTAAGATTATACTCTCATTCAAAAAAGCCTGCTATCATAATGGGGTAAAGGATCAGCTTGAAACTGGTTGCATATAAAAAGTGTTGGTGACTGTTTTTTGAAGCAAAGTTTTGCAGCAATAATAGTGCTCCTTCAGAATCGTGGTAGGGTTTTACTAGATTCCGGGTTGCCATGGAAACCTGTGAGTTTCAGATGGTCTTAAATAATGAGTAATTATCCTTTTTACAGGACGGCATTAAACTGAGCATTAGTGTGACACATACTCTCTATCTATGCTCTTACTTAGTTTGGTAGATTTCTTTAAAATAACAAAGTCTGTAGATATCAGTATGAGCCTTCCCATAATGATCCTCTGGCCATTTATGGTGAAACAAAATAGGCAAGTTTTCAGTATTTGTCTCTTACCTGAGATGTCCTTGTGTCCTGTAAGCCATTAACTATCACCTCTTGTCCATCTGAGATTTGAAAGGTACAAGGTAGAAAATATTTATAACATGTATCATGAGAAAATGTGCAGTTAATTAAAAGCAGCAATAGTTTTAATGCTACAAGATGACACCACCGCATAATAAGATTACATATCTTTAATTTCTTTAATGAAAAGGGCAACTTGGGCATGTTATCTTTTGTAAACTGATTCCACAGTTAATTGTTTTTATTTGATCTTAAATGTACATAAGCGGTGGACTGGCACCCTGCACAGGGTGAGTCCCTGCTTAGCGCCAGTTGGTACCTGTGACCCTAGTGTGGATGAAGTGGTTACAGAAAATGAATGAATTCATGTATATACCATATTCTATTCTTGCTTCTAACATACTATGAGATCCAGTGCTAGACCTCTAGGACAGTGTTACTTCCTGTTCTTAGCACTATTTGAGGGCTTGGTTTTGAAAGCTACTTTGTAAAGTATTACCATCTCTGGTGTACTAAGTGATCTCTGTACATTGCCTTTGTAGACCTTAGATAATGTTTGTGTTTTGACTCATGCCTCTATGTTTATCATGAGAAAAATGTATAACTGAGTCTTGCTCCTTCAGTCATTAGAGTACTTTGCCAGACAGGAACTCAACAGAAGCCAATACCATGCGTCAAACCTTGGTTCATCAAGGAGACATGCTATGAACACATGAGGTCTTACTTAAACAAATCCACGAAACCCATAAAAAACGCCACACCTAGTGTGGAGCCACAGGAACCCTCTGAGATGAAGCCGCTCTCTCCATTACCAGGTCCTGAATGTTGTAATAGCGATCCTGATCAATGCCAAGGTTTTTTATTACAATGTTCATTAAATTTCATTCATCATGCTAAAGCTTTTTTCCACTGATGAAGCTAAAGCTTTTTTTGTTATCTCGCTATTCATAGGAAGTGAGCAATTGGAACTAAAACTATGCTGGTTAAGGTCTTTAGACCTTTTTTTCACAGTTAAAAGACGTGTTTGATCATGGGAAGGGAGCTGGAGAAAGGTTGGACAACTTAATCAAGGATGTGAGATAACTTTCTCAACCCTCATGGTCTACTGTTATAAATAAAGTTTAAAAACAAGAAAATACGACTTGTGACTTGGAGCAGTCATGACATGCGACAGCAGGCTGGTTGCTCTGGAGAAGTGTGAATTTCACAAAAAAAACACCAGTTTCTTAGGGTACGTCATAAACAAGGCATTAATATGGAACCTTCTCACGACGCTCCTCAAATGACTAGTATTTCTCAGCAAGCATTCCAAAGACTAAAAGAACTCTTCACCTCTTCTGCACTATTCCATCCCAATCCAAACAACCTTTCAAAGTGGAAGTTAACGCTTCCACAAAGGTGGTGTGTGCAGCTCTGTCTTAACACCAAGAAGAGTCTGCTATTTATCTTAGAAATGATCATGCAGAAAGTATTATATGGGGGTAGTCAACTGTTGGCCAAGTTTGAAATAGTTTAGTGGAGGCACAATTTCCTATTTCCTACCATAAAAACATGGAATACCTGAAGGACGCCAAAAGACTGAACCCTAGACAAGCAAGTTGGATTTAAGATTTAATTTTGCATTATATTGACCCAGTTCTAAAAATGACAAGGAACATGCTCTTTCATGCCTTCATGTGCATGAACAGGACACTGAGATGCCTTTTCCAATCACAGATCCTGAGTTTAAGAAGGCTCATATTAAAGGTGAACTTTTAGAGCCTATTAAAGGTACAAACTCGAAACAACAACACATCAATGGACAGAATTGCTGTTAACTCTCCTCACCACCAGTGGAGGTAATTATAAAAGAAGAAGAAGCACTATTTAAGGACAGGGTTTAGAAAGCCATTTACAAAGTACTGCCTTCTTTGGTATACTGAGCAGTATGCATTTATTACCTTTGTCTTCCTGGATCTTTGATATTGTTTGTTTTTTGACTAACCCTGTTTCTGGGTTTTGACTTTTGCTCTACTTACTTTGGATTACGTGCTCTGCCTGACCCTTTGTGTGTGATTTGGGTTTATTTTTGGAATCTGGGTTTCCTTTTATTATTCCTGTCAGCCTGATGCTGGCCTTGAATGGATCGTACTTGTAAATACATTAATCGTGAGTTAACTTTCATTCGGTCCTTTTCTTGCCCGTCACTACACATGGCTAAAGTGAAGGTTTTTTATTTCTCATATGAATATTCATTGTACTTACTGATCACTAGCGCCCCCATGTGATTGTGGTGCCCATTGGAACTGCAAGCAAAAGAGACCTCTAATCCAGAGCCTAACAACAGCTCAGTCAGTCTGTCCACTGTTGAAAGAGCAAGACAGTTCCTAATTAAATTCTACCCAAAAGGGTTTATTAGGAAAATGACAGAGAAAAGCACAGAGGAGCTGGCTGAATGTGAATGGAAAAGTGTGGTTCTTCATGCCAAGCCTGCATGTATGTGGTTTATTTAACATTTCACCCTCACCCTCTGTAATAGCCTGAGTGAGTAGCTGTTCCCCCCGAGGTGCCTGAGGAGTGTCAGCTCTAAACACATTTCTAGAGTTGGGCGGCAGCATGACCTCATGACCTCCCATGACCTCGGCCAAGTCAGAGAACAGGGTCACCCGCTCCTGCAGTAATTCCAACACTTCTCTGTCCTTCTGCTGGATATCAGCTGTGAGAGGAGGAGCAAGGCTGTGAGGCTTCAGTTACAAGGCTGGCAGGTACTGACAGTAACGAGTGAGCTGCAGGAATGTGTAAGATGATGTAACGCATACCTTTAAGCCTCCGCAGAAGTGCCTTGTCCTCTGTCTCAATGAGAGGGAATTCATCTCTTGAAGGGCAACTGCAATGGAAGAAGATATAAGATGTTCTGCTTTTTGCTGAAATGTGGTTGTGATGGTATAGCCAGAGTGCTGTTTAGGGGTTATTTTACTGCCTACCCTACTAAGAGTTTTCTAGGTGTGAATTGACTGAACCATTAAAGATTTACGTGGTTGCTGTATCACAGGAAAAAAAGGGCCCCTGATATGTGTTAGAGGAATAACATGGAGTACAATTACATATAGGCAGCCTAAACATCCAGGGAAGACACTTTCCTTAAGATGTGCTAAACGTGAGTGTAAATTTGAATTGCATAATGACTGAGCTATAATCTGTATACTGTTTATTATATTGTTTATTAATCCAAATAAAGTGTTTGTGGGTGAATGCACACCTGCAGACAGCTTGTTGTATGTGCCGTATCCAGGTGTTTCTGTCATCTTTGGAAGCTGCATGGAGCTCGTACATCTCTGGTGGGCTAAATTCACTGCTGATGAGGAACAACCCTCGCTCCTGGTTGGCTATGTCTCTCACCAAAAGATTTTGCAATGACACTACTGCCGACTTATCCTGCAGTGAGGGTTCATTGAGAAACAGTACAGAGTAAAAGAGTGAGAGGAAAAGAAATAAATATTACACAGGTAAGCTGAGCTGTGGGGAATAACATGCATTCAACTGCAAGTAAAGCTGGACTGAAATTTTCTCAAAGCATGCCAACTAAAACAAGTCGGATGTATTTGTTGAAATATGCGCAGTTGTATGCAGAAAGTGAGCAGAAGTGGGGTCACTTCTGTGTGCATAAGTGTGTGTCCTTCAATGAGTCAATGTCTGATGACTCACCAAACTTGCAAAGATGTATCTCTGATCTTTCTCCTGCAGGAATACTAGTATGTCAGTCATCAGTAAAACCTGAACATCTACAGAACCCAGAAAGTAAAAGAACACATGAGAACACACGTTACACAACACACACGGTTCTGTACTTGAGCACACCTGATGCTCTGTTTCTCTCAATCAAATGCACACATATTTTAAACATTATGTTTTTAATAAATGAGCAAGAGGACTATTTTGCAGTCTCTGTTTATTCAAAAAAAGTTGTTTTTGTTTCTGCTTCCTTAAGACTCATATATGTAGAGCTGGAATCATTCATCTATTCCCAGATTGTTATTTGTAATGGAGAATGAGAGAAACCAAGAAGTAGAATTTATCGCTTTTCTTTCTATTTGTTAACTCTGTTAGCATTCAGAGCTCTGAGATATGCGGTAAACCTCCAATTGGTATTCAACAGATGAAGCAATGAGTCGTTCTGTGAGTAAATGGTTTTGTGACTACACATGGAAATAGTTTCCTTCATTACAGTCCTATATATTTTGCTGTTGTGAACTGTTGTGAATTTTTGTATTGAAATACATACAGTGAAAGACATTTTGTGTTATGCACTCTCATTAAACACTACCATAATGAAAATTAAAGAAAAAAATACACCACAGAATGAGTGTGTGCGCGTGTGTCTGTGTAATGAAGCATTAAAAGGGTCTCACAAATCCAGAGCTCTGATGTGAAAAGCCTTTAGCCTTTTTTACATTTTTACATTAGACTTGTATGTTTTTATTATTAACTGAAATGGTCTTTGGCATTGAAACTCCTAAATTAAACTACTCCAGGTATACTGTAAAATACCAATGTAGCTGTAAAATACCAGTGCTTTTAAATTGTGAAAAGGTTGATATTTTTATCAGTAATTCTTCCTTGTTTTATTGATTTTTCAGTATTGCTTATCATCCCAGTCCTAAATATGTGATGCATTTTACTGTGCATGTAGTATTGTAAAGTACCTTTTAATCTGGAACTGGGAGTCTTCCACAGCAGTGTACCCTCATAGATGAGCTGTCTGCGAAGCAGTTCTGCAGGTCTGAAGAGTGATCCTGAGCGGAGTTTGGCCTCAGCCCGCGGGTCCAGTCTGGAGCGGATTTCTTGCAGACGCTGAGTACGCTCTAGTTCCAGAACCTGCTGATCCACGCTGCACAGGAGCTCCTTTATCAGAGCCAAGGCATGCGCCAGACCCGCAGCCTCCTCCACACTGTCTGTGGAAGTCCATACATACAAGAATCATGCAAATGCAATCATACAATGTACAACTTGCAAAACAATATAAATATAAATATGCCATAAACAAGTATATGTGCTTTTAACCAAAAAATCAATTTGATGCACAATTGATTTAAAATTTGCATTACTTTTATAAGACCCCGGGACTCAGATAAGAACATAACCTTATCGGTACATTATGACTTTTTCTATACAACCTCTGTATGTGTTGTTTGCGTTGGTTTTAAATATGAGCGCTAAGTGAACAAGTTAAAATTTGTATTTTTGTATGTATTTTTTCTGGATCTGGTCTGGATCAAGGAACTGAATACTAAAACAAAGACACATTTAAAGACAAGCACTTTAAAGGTCTGGAGGAGAAACTTCAATTATAATTCTGAGATATCTGTAGACTAAATCTTTTACTTTTAGATTAAAATGGTATAATTTTAAATATGCATAGCCTAAAAATGACACGGCATTTCTATTTTGCTTAACACAAATGATCTTCCTGACTCATTAATTAAAAACATAATGCTGGAGAAAATGCTGGTTGGAGAAAAACTTTTTATATTCCAGAATTGAACTAAACATTTCTGTCTTTTTCCATGCAATATTCACATGTATTTGTTTGCATGCGAAAACTTTGCATGCGAAATTAAAAGAAGATGCAAAAGATGTCTGCTTTTAATAACAAAGAATCTTCTTTTGCACCATTTATGCTTTCTTCCTATAGCATGGGCACATACAAACTATAGCCTGTTCATTTGCGTACTATTTTAGCACCTTTACGGTGCTACTCTTAAAATACACATTCTAATGCACTAACATCTACAGTTGTGTGGTGATGTCATGTGCATGCACAAAAGGCTTCTGCACATTGATAAATCAGTCATGAGTGCTTGTGCAAAAGCAAAATGCCTTAGTGCCACCAACAAAAATGAGTAGATTAAATATTCAATTCTGTAATTATATCTGAACAGTGTGCACACACAGTATAGGGGTCTCCATCTACTTCTTTTATGCAACGGTTTTGTACTTTGAGGACCTTATGTCTGAATATATGGCGTAGATGGAATAAAAGTCACATCTCTCACCTCCATCTGGCAAACACTGCAGTAGATGAAAAATCCCCGGGGTAGCAAAACGATCACTGTCCTTATCGCTAAATATCTTGGAACTGTTAGTAATACAGCTATATAAAACTGACAGAGGGATGTGAAAACTCATCTACTGAGAGCTAATAAAAGAGCGAATCCCACCATCATGTACGGTGATCTCACCTTGCTGTGCAGGCATGTGACATCATCTTGAGAAATGTGCGCATAAATTAATTAGCATTTTCAGAAAGTCACTTCAAATGTCTAAAATGTTTCAATGGAAAACCTGTTAATGACACTGTGGTGGGATGTGGGAAAGTTGTCATGTCTTTTCTCAAATTTAAACAGAGGGATGAGGTGGTAAGGTTTTTTGCCTTTTTACTTATTTGTGATGTGCTTAACCAGACCATTCAGTTCAGAATCCAGATGGCACTGACAAACTTGTGGCAGCTGGGTTCACTTAAACTAATTAACAATCATAGCCAACAGAGAAAGTGCATGGAATAAAGCTTTTTGTGGTGTTACTAGTTGTGTATTGATCAATTGTCCGTCAAATTCAGTTCTGAGTAGAGATTTCTGAGTAAAGATCTGCATCACTCACACTAACTAACTATATTGTTGATGTACTGTATCATGTTGTTTATAATAAACATGTTATACATCCATGAACATAATAGTTTTCCTGATACCAGGTTTACGACAAGCAGCGCTTAGTTTCTGCAGTTACCATAGCGATGGCTTACCCTTTGTGTTGTCGAGGATACGCTGCACTAGGACGGGGTACTTAGTGATGCGCTGAGTAACCAGCAGAATGCACTCTTGGAAACCATGACGACGCAAAAGAGGACCTCTACTTACCCTCTGAGAGGGAGAATGAGAGAGAGAGAGAACATGAGAGAGAGATACAGAGAAAGAGAGACGTATTTTTTAATGCAATACGTATATTTATGAATAAATATGAGAGTTTTAAGTAATTCTTCAGCTATAGCAGCTCTTCTGTGGGGGATTTGCTACCCACAAGGATCACTTAGTCATGACAGTTTGGTTCTTGTCAGAGTCATTCAGATCTCATCCCTTTGTTTCTGTTTCCAGCACCTCAACTTTAATAATTGACTGTTCACTTGCTGCCTAATACACTGCAATCCCTTTACACTGGCCTACAAAGCCAGTAACTACATATTTGGTCAAAATTGACTTTAGACTACAAATGGTGTTTAGGACATCTCCTTCGTCTTGTGAGAAAATATCCTGGTTCAAAGTTTCGTTTCAGAAAAATTATGGTGTCAAATTTGCACTAACTACAAAATCCATACTACTAAAAAAGCTTCAAACCCATACTACTACCCATACTACTACAAAAAATCCATACTACTACTAAAACTCCATACTACTACTAAAACTCCATACTACTACTAAAACTTCGTGTTTTTCGATTCAGTGTAAACTGTACAGTATGGATACAGGTTTATCTTTACTTTTTCTTTAAGGCTAATGAGTTTAAAATAAAATAAAGTATTTTAGGAGCATATTTGTGGGAATATTTAGGGTTTACACTATGAAGACAGGCATTTTAGGCCTGTGGTTTTTAAACCAGAACAATACAATGCATTTTGTCCCTATATGTGGGTGCTCTTGGAACATAACCCCGGAAAACCCCCGGGGGGTTACTTTATATATGTTTCACATATTATATGTTATATAAGTTTTAGCTTTGTTAAATCATGTTTTTTATAAATCAAACTGAATGTAACAACTGACAACTGGCATTGTTAAAAGAGAAGAGCAGATTCAAGGGCAGAAATAGATGCTTCAATTCTCTCTCACAATTAAAGGGTTAGGAAAAGGCTGAGGCTACAGTCAGTAATTGCTTAAAATAGTGTCATTGGCCAATTTGAACCTTCCCAGCAGAGCACAGTAAACATATAAATTATGATGTTTTTTGTGTGGTCTAATAGCGTTAATGTGTGCCAAAAAAAGGCAAGTTGCTCACACTGTGAAAAGTTGAAAATACCTGAAAACCTGATGATTCATACAGCTATGATAACATTCAGGCAGCAAGTCTATTAGTGTATACAACACCCACCTTCATCCAGCTGTACATCACTGTCCTCCCACTTCAGCAACACACACATTCACTTTCACACACAGACACAAAATCTCCATCTCTATTGCATGACCAGTACTTGAGGTTATAAACACATGCACCAACACAGACACATAATTTATGTCTTATCACACTCCCTGAAGCCATGTCTCATTCTTTAATCCTGTTCCCAGGATCAGTGCCACTGACTAAGCGTGCCGGTGAAGACATGCTCTGGCATGTGCTACATAGGATCGATATGATAAATACATAAAACAAATTTAATACCCAGATTTCTCTTCCTCCCACTTTTCCTCATACAAAGCAAACAAACCTCAACAGCACACCCTAAGTAGGTGTCATACATTCAAAGACTTTGCCTATGGTCAAAATAGCCTGCTACATCCTGCTCATGTACTGAATTCGCCCACAACCAGTAAAGAGCAGGCAGTACATGACCAATGCAAATTTTTCCAGTATGCCAAAAATACTTGGATGATGTACTACTCTTCATAAATATTCCAGAGCAATCTTTGTAATATGCCGCATCCCAAAATACAAAATGCAGTAATTTCCTTATATGTATCATAAACAGAAAATGCACTCTGAACAACTTACTTTTGCTTTCTTATAATAAAGTTACCATACTGCATAGGCAACCTAATTCAAACAGGACAACACAAGTACAGCTAATCTCAGATGAACAATCTGTACAGGGAGTCTTTCACACTCACACATGGAGTCACGCTGCTTATTATTTAATCAAACAGCTCCTGTTATCATCAACAGCTGTAATGAAAACGGAATGCCTCATCTTTTAGCAAACATAGGAAAACATCACGAAAATCACACAGGTGAATCCAAATCTAATGTTTTCATTTGGCTTTGGAAATAGAAGACAGGTATTGGGCATCACCCAAGTACATCTTCTGACTGAATTTTTTCCATGCACGCCCCTGAAAAGTGGCTAGCAACTGTTGCTAAGCAGTGACTTCTCGTTTCTCGACCTGAGGATGGGTTCCCCTTTTGAATCTTGGTTACTCCCGAGGATCCTTCCTCCAGATCTAGGAAGTTATTCCTCGCCTTTGGCTCATTCACTAGGTAAAGCTGTAAAGCTGCTATGTGACATCTTGGTTGTGACATCTCTACATAAACAAAATTGCATTTAACTGAATCGACTTGGGGGATTAGGAAAGTGACGGTGTTAAGAGTGGTTTGACTTTCTGAACCCCAGATGTCTAGGGTTTAGCCTTGCACTTGCCTTGAAGTAGTGTGGCACATGGCTTTTATGTCATACTGGATACTATACTGTACACTACTGCTAAAGAGCAGTATCTATCTATCTATCTGTCTGTCTGTCTGTCTGTCTATCTATCTATCTACTACTATACAGTACATAGATAGATAGATAGATAGATAGATAGATAGATAGATAGATAGATAGATAGATAGATAGTAAAAAGTATAAAGTATACATTTGAAATATGAAAATACAGTATATACATATGAATGTGTATAAAAGGCTGAGTTTCCAGGGTGTGAGGGATCTTTGATGATGTTACTGGTCCTCTGGTGAAGTCTGTCAGTGTAGATGTCCATTAGTGGGGGTAGTGCCATCCCACTGAAGGGATTCCAGGCCATGGTCTTTGATGTGTTCAGTTCCAGGTTATTGCTATCACACCATTGTCTCAGCAATAGAACTTACTCTCTGTAGGCTGATTTGTTGTTGATGTCAATCAGCCCTATGATGGTGGTATCGCCCGCAGATTTGACATTGGTGTTACTGGTGTGAATAGAAGAAAAAATCGTGGGTGAAAAAGGTGTAGAGGAGGGGACTGAGGACACACTGCTGTGACATTCCTGTTTGGGATGAGAGTGGAGGAGATGTGGTCTCCCATCCTGAAGTTCTGGGGCCTGTTGCTGAGAAAGTCCATTATTCAGGCACACAGTGAGTTACTAAGCCCAAGGTTGCTCAGTTTTTGAACCAGTTTTTGGGGTCGTCTGGTGTTAAAAGTGGAGCTGAAATCCACAAACAACATGCAGTGTTACTGTTTTCCAGAATGACTGTGTGGAGTGCTGTTGTAATGGTGTCCTCTGTCGACCGGTTTGGCATGTATGCAAACTGATGTGGGTTGCTGCCAGCTGCAGAAGTCAGATGTTGAATGTGGTTGTGAAAACCCCTGCTAGTCTGCACATGCTCTAAGTACTTTTCCTGCATCTCCATTCCGTCCCTCTCTGGGAGAGTAGGATAGTTAAGGTCCACAGGTTTATAAGCAGGTATCAGGGACAGAGAGAAATTGTCTGAAAGTCCAAGATGAGGCAGCAGAGTGGCTTTGTAGACCTCTGGAATGTTGGTGTAAACTTGGTCTAGAGTGTTGTTTTCCCTCATTGGAAATCTCATTTTGTGCATTCTGGGCAGGACAGACTTCAGGTTTGCTTTATTAAAGTCTCCCACTGTAATTATGACACAATCCAGATGTGCCATAAGCTGCTGGTTAATGGTCTGTTGTAGTTTTTCTATGTCTAGCTTAGCATTAGCCTGTGGCAGCACACTAACTGCAGTTGTAACTAAAGTAGTGAACTATCGCAGCAAGTAGAAAGGTCTACACTATACCGTTTGATATTCTATGTCTGGTCTGCAGTGAATGTCTTTAACTATTGCGTTAGTACATACTACTGAGGCATGCAGTGTATAGTGCAATGTATGTTATTTCAAACACAAACTTTGTCTAAGTACCCACTAATTAAATAAAATCTGTCCCCAGAGCAGAGTCAGTTTTCACTGGGTAAAGTAAAATGTATCTGCATGTGGAACTAGAGTTTTCCGTGTTCGACTGTTATGTGTTGCCTTTTTGGGCAGACACATTCAGAACAGACATTTGCTCATTTCTGAGTTGTTTCATCATTAAAAAGCGTCTTACCCGTATAAAGTACTGTAGTCTCTTGTCTCTGGCTAGTAGCTCTTTGTATAGTTTAACAGCCTTCAGGTGGCGACTGCAAAATTCAGCATAGGCCTTCTTCATCTCATCAGCAAACTGACCTGAGAACTGAAATACACATATAGATAGGGACAAGGGAGTATAAATGATTATGGTTCAATATTGTATTAGATTAGCTAAGACATAAAAGATATTATTTTTTCTCTGAAAAGATAATATTCTTTCCTCAGGACATGACAACATATCTCTCATACATTTACACCTTTCATAGTTACACCCACACATCCAACACATTCTGTAACACAGAGATTTTTGTGCAAGTTGTGTAGAGCGGTATGCTATGGCAGACATTCATAACCAAATTCTTGATAAACCTCACTAGTCCATAATTTGCTCCTATTTCAGCTTCCAGCATAACCCATACGGAAATAAAATATATTGCAGTATATTGGAATTTATGTTGTCGAAGTAAAAATGTATTTGAAAATATATGTTAAGCAATATATTCACATACCATATATACATTGATTCATCAGCATATTATAAAATATATATTTAAATATAATTACACATATATAGACAAATATACTATAGGCCATATATTGCCCATTGCCTATATATTCCCTAATATATTTAAATCATTTAGGTTGTTTTAAATATTAATTTATGTAATTTATGTGACAATTAAAACAAACAAATACACACAGCACTGGCCTAAAGTTTAAGGATTTGGGCTGGTGCTTAAAAGGTTGTATATCTGTCATATATAAGTAATATATTAATTTACATATACGTTTGCATATATTGGAAATAAATATAATGAAAAATGTATTTTCAATATATAAATGTACTTTTAGAAATATACTACAATATACCAAAGCGGCAATTTTTTGTAAATTTTAAATACATTTAAAATGTATTGGTCTTTGGGTCATATATTTTGGGAAATATATTAGTCCATGTATTATTTGTAGTGAAAATATATTGTCTATAATATATTTTGTATTATATACATTTTTCGTATGGGAAATCAAGCACAAAATCAGTATACTGCCTGCCTGGACAGCCATGGTGACTTAAATGTAAATGTAAATGCTTACTGCCTCTGACATGCTGACACTAACACATTCAGGCATTTGTAGTTACCTGCTGCACGAGGAGGTCACTGATGTAGCTGATTGTAAAGTTGTGTGCATTGGATGGCTGCAGGCTGTGCTTGCGACGGTCAAGCAGCTGGTTGAGGAAGCGAATGTGTATAGCTAAAAGCCGGTCCAGGCAGGGGAAGAGAGCGTGCACTACACCTGGCTCCAACTGCACCTCCTCCAGCATCCCACGCCGAAACACACCATCCATGATGCGCAGTGTCCGCACATGGTGCAGCTCCGTCTGGATCAGCTCTGCAGGCAAGGGAAATGGTTACCATGAACAGACAGATTTTTCTGAGATGTTCATCTTTGCTAAATTGATACAGCCATGCTGTACCCTTCTATGCAGAGAAAATTTTTTCTTGTTTATTTTCTCTTCTTTAAGCATCTTCTCTGTGGTGTTTCCGTGTTTACTTTCCATGCAGAAACAGGTTATTGGAGAAAGGTGATATTGGCTAAGTAGATCCTCTGTCTGTGAGCATTAAGAGCTCATTATTTCCTGTCCCCTCAGACAGCGTGTTGTTCACCGAGCGAGTGGAGATTATTAAGGTCAGGAGCTCTCCCATTCCTGCAACCAGCCAAATGTTCCTTCATGATCAAATTTCTTGAATAATTTGTCTAATATAAGGATGCCCAATTCCATTCCTAGAAGGCTGTCCTGTCACACCTAAACCGCCAAATTAACAGGTGATCTGAACAAGTGTTTGAAAAGGAAATTAACAAATTGTGCTGGACACCGGCTTCCCAGGACAGGAGTTGGACTAATTTGTGTATTCCATTACACCCACATTGCTAGGATTTAGTAAAAATATGGTCAGTAGCAAATATGACTGAGGCAGCGCTGCAGGTGGTGGGATAGGAAAGACAGCAAGCATACTGTTATTCATGCCAGGCTAAAGATATTGCCCATGGTCTTGAAAATAAACAACACTATTATCTAAAATGATCAAACAGTAAACCAGTTCAAATCCACAACTAGTTGTAGAGCTAGTTTAACCTTAAAAAATCTTTCTTGATTGCTAGAGAATTAGCTGTATGAATGGCCATTCATGTTGTTTTTATTTGTTACCAATATTTTCTTATTCACCGGCATCATGCCTAAATGTGTTCAGGTGATGAGAGTTTGGATAGAAAAGGAGTACTGTACTAGTTTCTCACCATAAATGACGTCTTGCCTCTTGATGATATCTTTGCGGTGGGTCTGCAAGTAGGCAGAATCGACTGCCATGCTCCAGGAATCTGCTTCAAAGTCCCGCCCCTCAATCTCCAACCCTTCCAGCATGGAGGCATAGTACAGCTCTCCTACAGAGTAGACACAGATGTTTTCTACCAATCAAGCCTAATATAAATGACATCCTGCAAAAGGAAAATCTGAACAAAGCAAGTTAGAGATAATGTACTGTAAGAGATCATTTTAATGCAGTAGAGCTTATTACAGAATGAGAATAATACCATGAGACAGCCCTGATATTAAAAGAGGCCAGTGCACAATGAAGGATGTAATGAGGAAAGAAATAAAGTTTCTGGAGGTTTTGGATGACATTTGAGCGTGGTCTTAACAATAAAGCCCGCATACGCCAAACTGGTAACGAGCTACGAAGGCTTGTTTTGAGAACAGTGAAGTTAGCCCTGGCACAGTCTTGCAGAATTTGAAAATAATGTCAATTAAAACATCAAATTCTGCCCCAATTTAATACTTGTTATTTTGTATTTATGTGTACACGTTTTCATAAATATACATGACATTGTGAAAATAAACACATTATGTGTGTTCTTGTGTCCTACCCTCGTCATTTAGCGATTCCATAGACATGGTTCTGCTCCTGAAGTTTAGAGAGTCTGTGGATTGAGACAAGATCCTGCGCAGCCCCAAGGGAGAGTCATCACTGAGAGTCCTACACACACATCGACACACACATCGTGCATGCACATAGAAGTAATTGCACGCCCATGCACCCCCACATATGCATGCACCCAAACACACAACAACAACAAAAAAATCATAAGTTGCAAGCATGGGAGAAAAATAATAATAACAGTGATGTATGAAAGCATAGAAAACATGAGGCATACAAATCACACAAAAAACTAACAGTGAACAACACTATGACAACTGCACAATAATATACACTGAATACCACCAGAACAGGAATACATAATGGGATACATTCAAAACAAACATGATTTGCACAACAATGAAAGCTGCCTTTTTTATTTAACAACATCCACATACAGACAATTCTGTAACACAAATGCAACATAAACAGTGAGGGTGTCACTCACCCTGCAATGTTATTGGTGGATACGCTCTTGGAGAGTAAAAGTGAGGAGCGTCCGCGGCGGGAGCCTAGTAGTGATTGGCGGAGGCTGTCGGATGGATAGATGGCTGAACTGGGCCTCTCCTTCAAATGTGCTGCAGAGTTTGATACCAGAGCTCCAAATCAATTCCTCAGAAAGACTAAGAACATCAGTACTGGCCAACACCTTGTTAATACATCTATCTTGCCAAACATCCTGCATGTAAAGTGCTGAATTTAGTGTCTTGTTTTAAGTCAATAAAATGTTTGGACTTCTTCAAATGAAATATTTGTATCACAAAATGTATACATTAGTCTGACCCTATAATTTTTCTAATAACACTAAATCCATTGCCTCAGAGAAATGTTTGTGAAATGTTTTGCTGTACATGTCTAGAGTTTGGGACTAAACTCACTTTTATTCCGCAGCGTCACCGTCCCACCGTAGGTTGAACTGTTCCGCATCAGTGCCAGCTTCTGTTGCTGTGGCAACACAGCACAATCGCATACATGTTATAATTATGAGCTAGACAACCTCAAAAACTGTTGATTACAATATTCCATTGTACCATGGTGGTAACACATTCACCTGACTACATAACTACATTTATTTTTAAACACTGGAATTTATAATAATTCAGAGTTATTTCCCTAGCTAAAACAAAAAGGCTGGCATGATGTATTTATTGTAAATTTTCTGGCTATAATTTTTCATTTCAAGGCGAAGTGAAAGTGATCATTCTGTCATACGTGAACACACCACAGCACACAGTGTGAACAGCACAAATTTATTCCTCTGCATTTAACCCTTTCACCAAGTGAAGCGGGGGGTCAGTCAGGAACACAGCACACAGCGAGCACTGTGTGGGGAAGGTACCTTGCTCAAGACTACCTCAGTCTTAGTAATCAACCCTACAACTTCCTGATCGCAGGGCAAATGCCCTAACCAATAGGCCATGTTAACTATCCATCCCAAATGAACAGAGAACAGTTCACACAGCCACTACAGCAGTCATCAACATGATTTAGAACTGAACATGACTGGTGTCATGTGACATGCTTGTCAAAAATCAGTTTGGAGGGTTTCTCTTACCCGCTGTTTCATCTTGACACAGTTGGGCAGAGCGTCTCTGCAGCGGTTATGGATGGTGACATTACAGGCTGGAAAACAGAAGAAAAAGGAAGCATTACTTCATGTGTCTGTCGTTCACACCATGTGTCCATCACCACTATGCACAAAAATGGATCAGTTCAGTGTTTATAAACCACCACTGCTGACTTTGAAAGTGGAAGTGGGGTGCAGTCTGTTTTTCTCATACTCCACCAAAGAGGAGTCCCCACTAGCTCCTCCATCCTACTACAGAGTAAACTTCACATTACTATTCAATCAGACACAAAAACATGACACTAAACGTTCAAAGCAAATGGATGACATACAGTACCAGTCTTTCTCTCTCTCTCTCTTTCTTTCTTTTGCCCGGTATCCATTGCTAAAACCTGAGCTCCAGATCGTCTTTTCTTCTAAATAACTTCTTTCTGTATAGTTTTGTCTTATAATGGCCTCTACAGTGCAGGGTGTCTACGGAGCCCATTGTTTGAAACCAGTTCCACTTCCTGTTTTGAGGCTGATTGGGCAGGAAAGAGTCTCGGGGCCCCGGCGGGGTTTCCCTAATATACCCCCCCACCCCCACCCCAATAAACATATCCTTCATTCCTCACTAACCTATATACCAGGCACAGAAACCAGCACATTTGATTTTCATTTCAACAATGTACTGCAAGAAAAGTGTTCAGCTTTTTCAGACATTTTGTATCTGCACCCAGGGTAGCTGACACTGAGCACAGTAAAATGTATCGGTGTGAGGAACCGGACTTCCACATGTTACAAACAGCCACTTTTGTTAAGAGAAACAGCCCCCTCATTGTGCAGTGCTTTATGGGATTTTGCTCTCTCAGTTGTTGGGCATAAAAGCAAGAACTACATGTTCCAACACCTACACAAACATACAGTGCAATCAATACAGGAGCACAGACCAGAAGAGCAGAGCACAGAGTTAATGCAAAGGGTCTTTTTCTGTGACAGACTCGTACTGTCTGGACTCTGCGAGGAGCAATGATGAAATAAAGAGCCTGAGAACGATACTGAAATCAAGAACAGAGGAGAGGTGAACACTGCGATACCACAAACAGGAAAGGGTGTGTGTGTGTGTGTGTGTGCAAGGCTATGACGAAGCAACGTTTTGCAATGTGAAAACATTAAAATGTATCCTACGTTGTGAGTCCCACTGTGTTAATGTTCCTCATTAAGGGGATGGTCAGTCAGAAATCCCATTTACGCAATTTCCCCTTTCCAGTTTCAGAGAAGAGTGTGGTGATTTGAATTTGTAGCTAATTCAATGCTAATCTGATGGCTATTCACTTTCAATAACTCTTATGTGACATTAAGCATTGTTAGCTTAGCACACCGAAAAATGTATAACAACTCAATGTTATACTTTCTGCAAGTGTTTCCATAAACACCTATTTGGGCATGAGTGGGAGTACTGGCCGCATTTACTGTGTATCTCTCTCTGCCAGATAAAGATAGTAGGCCCATGTACAAAAGTGTTTGGGAGTTTTTGAGTCATAACACATTATACATCGCACACACATGGTACTTCTCTACAATTAATGAATTTGCTTTAAATTACAGTTAATTGAGTGATTGATTATATGCTGCAGGATTTTTTGCATTCGTTAAATTCTTCAACAATTGCAGTAAACAAATTCATAGCTAACTTTAATAATTTTTCTCAAAAAGTTCACAATTCCTCACAATGCCTGGACAATACAGATGTAATATGCAGTATGAAATTAGTAACTTGATAGTCTGTGAAAACACTATTAGAAGAACTTGATCCAACAGAACAATAATATATAAAAAGGCAAAAAGTAATGTGCCAGCCTGATATAATGGACACTAATACCATGAAAGGAAACGTTTATTATAGTCCCTGTTGTGTGTGTGAGTGTGTGTGTGTGTGTGTGTGTGTGTGTGTGTGTGTGTGTGTGTGTGTCTGTGTAAGACTCACTAGGGCAGCTGAGGGCCTCCTTGGCTGTAATGCTCTTGTTGCAGGCGGAGCAGAGGGTGGTGCTGCTGACGGTTAAGGAAGTGAAGAGATGGCCGTTATTGTAACGTGCTTCCCTCTCCCTCGCCTCCCTCTCTCTCTCCCTCATCCGCTCCTTCTCTTTGTTCTGACAAAACAAAACATTCTAGTCATTTGATGAGTAGCTCCAGTAAGGCCCTGAGTTTTTTTTATAACATCATTATCTTCATCAAATCAATTGTCACTATTCTCACACCTGCAGAGCCCCTGATCATCAGAACAGTGAATATCGCTCCTGGATAAACATTTAATTTACTTTCAGAATGACCTGGAAAAAAATGATTCTCTCAGACACACACAGTCTGAACTATGTCACCGCTCTGAATCATCACTGACGTTGTGTGGGAATTCAAGCACAGTAGAACTATGACCTTGTAGACAGTCATAACAGAAGAATTGTTCAGTGACAAACCAAACTTACACAATTTACCCATCACCCTATATGTAGTCAAAACATGTTTGGTATCTGATGTTTGCTTTTTAGTTCTGCACTGAAGCTACAATGATAATGGAGCTAACAAGAAATGGGGGCTTATACCCCAGTAATCACTGTCTTTGGGTAAAGGGGAAATTGGTGGGAGTTTGATTTCTCAAACCATCCTCAAGAAAAATGTAACAATCTGGACAATCTGTGTGAGTATTCTTAGAATCTGGATGCAGGCTAATGGCCAAATTATTATTATTTTTTTTGTGTGTATGTGTTTTTTTTTCCCCTTCCCTTTATGTTTGCCCTGTCTGTTCTTGTCTGTAAAAGAGATAATACCAATCATTAAAAAGTAATATTAAAAATTATTTTTTTAAAAAAAGGTGAATGATGATAGCACAGTGATACAAACATTGTTTTCTTGTATCTGTGTTACTAACAGGCTGGAAAAGAAAAAAAATAATGGGCAAATAGGGACACTCTAACAGACAAGCAGAACAGGAAATTATATTTGGGGAACAGCTTCCAATCTATATGCTGAAACAGATGCTGGCTTGGAGCATAGCCTTATAAAGGTACAACGTAAATACACTGGATGTAAGCAGTCCCCCCCACCCCACCCCACCCGGGTCAAAAAATGAGACACCTCTTTAATGGTACAGCTGGACTGTAAAACAATGTTTTTGATGTGACATATTGTCCTATGTCTTTTTACTTGACTGCCAGTGTCACTGTAAACAGAGGATAATTAACTTGTTTAACTGAATTTATTGCAATGTACTTAGTTTTATAGTGTTTTTTCTAAAGTGGCACTAACATTTTTTGTCTGTACTGTCTTTAATAAAATACATATTGGGCCATCATAAATCGTGAACATTTCTTGAAGTATTTTGATGTTTTTGTCATATACTACATTGTTCATTCACTCACTCACACACTCATTTACTCATGTTTAGCAGGCTAAGTGTTCCTACATGGAGGCAGTACCAACACTTTATAATGGTCCTTAAAATTGATGGCCAAAGCTTTGCCAGGTTTTTTGAAGGACATGTTAATTGTGCCTCTCTACAAAGAACACAGAAGCCGGTCTATATAACCTTAGACAAACTGCTCTTTTCTGCTCAGTGCATGGAATTACAGAGGATGGTGTGATAGGTTCATCACCCCCTAATGCCCTTGTTTCAGGACAACTGGTGCTGGTCAAGCAGATTACAGCACACCACAATTAACACCCATCAGTCAGTATTATATGATTTTTAAAATAGAGAATTTTATTGACAAGCAAAAATGACTCTCAGCACGAACGCTCTCATGGCATGAAAAATCCACCTACACTATTTATTTTTGGCACCACTTGTACTGCTGTTGTTTTTTTATTATTATTAACTAATAAAAACCAAAGCTATGTAGAAATATAAACTCTGATTACATTACACCTAGAAGTTCTTAAATAATAAACACTACACAGTAATTGTTTATTTAAAATAATTTCTAGTTCTTTTCTTTGAGAAGCATTGTGAACAGGGATTGATATAAGAGGTACGCAAGCCAGAATAGACGTAAGTGGTACGCAAAATAATCATTCTGGGCACATCTGAAAATATTAACCTTACATATGTACATATGTAAACTACAAACGGTTTAAAGCAAAGTTGTATCTGAGCCCTGCATACTTTAGCCTCAGTTACCAGACTGCATGGAACACCTGTTCATTACATCACCAGTGAAAGAAACAGGCAGTTACAGGATGAAAACCGCTGAACTGTGTGTGAAACTTGATCATATTGCTCCAATTCAGTGTCACACATTATCTAGTACAGTGGTTCCCAACCTTTTTTCCTTGAAGCCCCCCTTGCCTGTGTCCAAGACAAGATAGCCCCCCCAACCCCAACTCCTACCCACATAGACCCACAAAAAGAAGTGATTAATTACACTTTTATTTGCAAAAAATAAACAGCTTTAGGTTTTTGTTCATGTACTCTTATACACACACACACACACACATTTTACGTTTCTCAGATATTGGGATTTTATGAATTTAATGTCTACAAGTATAACCTCAGTGCAGACAAGATTGTGCGCACCCCCTGCGATCTCTCGCGCCCCCCTAAGGGGGGCTCGGACCCCAGGTTGGGAACCACTGATCTAGTAAATACAGCCAGCTAGACATAAAAATGTTTACCACCTAGTTTACCTCTCACTTATATATCAAGAATAACATACAATAATAATATCTAGTACTTATTGTACTTCCTCTGCACAAATTCTAAACACAAATGTAGTATTACTGAAAAGCTAGAAAGTATTAACCGAATTTCTTTCCTTGTTACAATGTACTATAACTGAGAAATAAAAATACAAAACTATAAAAAAAAATGTTTCTATCACCAGCAGTAACAGAAACATGTACAATCACTTGAGGTCCATCAACCCCATGAGCACTGTTTGAAAAACAGTGTCCTAGTTCCAAAAAATGTCAAAATAAAATAATGTGCCTGAAGTTGATTGAACTTGCACTCTGACACTTAGACCTCATTTATACCTGGTCACTCACTTCATCAGACTAGTATGTGGACTGTATCCTGATCAGATTTTAGCTTCATGCATTTTCACTTGGTTGGCCAAACTGAAATCTGATCACTTTGTGGTGGGTAATATGCAAATAAGTTTGTATTCAACAACCAATCGCCAGTGCTGCTCTTCATTTTTATGTTCTATACAAAAGAAAAGCAGTTATGCACAACACAGCAAGTGTTCCCAAGAAGATGGGTGTTAAGAATAATTATCCTCCTGCGTCATCGTGGTGTACTGTAGCGAAAAACAATGAGACATGCTAAAGTTTAACTAAACTGTTTTTTTCACCCGAAGTGGTTATGGATGAGTTATGGAATAAAAACTAAATTCACTTCAGGAGATGGACTAAATGAGCAGCAATGTCTGCATGAAATCCTAAAGATCAGTCTCTGTCAAAAGCACAACTTCAGGGAGGGGCGCCGTCTTTTTTTTTAGGAGGTGTTTTCATTGTTGAATGCGTTTTAGAGCGATAGATGTCTTGATGCTGCTATGACATGTGGCTCGAATACGTCTCAGCCCATCTCCTGAGGTGGTTTGAGCAATATATGTTTTAAATGCATCTTGGGTAGATTTACACATGCATTTTTACAAGCCTCAGCCTCATCAAACAGAATACTGATCTGCAAGAGACATGAAGTGACCAGGTGTAAACAGTCTATCACTGTATGTCTGTGCATGTGTTCTGGAACAGTATCTGTGGACTCAGTTTTCAAGACCATTGTTCATGAACTGTTAAGCAATGTCACAAATGAAGTCAGACCAATTCTTCTGCAATTACAGACAAACAGCTCTTTTCCTAGTTATTTGTTCTATGATTTGTAGATTTTTGAGTTGTTTAGACTTTTATAAGCATAACACAAGATACATGCTGATAACTCACAAGCCCCCACTTGTTCCACCAGTGTTCCTCTGAAAAACAACATGATAAAAAAAATATAGCACAACAACAGACATACAGTACTCTCACTCCACTGGAGCACTCAAAACCTTATGGGTCACCATTCTTTCCCCAGATCTTAGTACAAGTCTTTTAAAATGAAGAACCTGGTCAATTGTGGTCTCATCTTTATTTATATGAACATAATGCAGCTGCACAATACACTCGTCACATGCACAAAACTTCTATTAAAGCTTTTTATTGAAGTTCAAATTAGTTAAGAGATGTGGTAGGCTGCCAATTACTTTTAAATGGGAATTCATAATGCGACACCCTCTGAACAAAACAGGATTTAACCTATTTTATGTAAAGTGTCCATTAGTTATTTGTGATCACACCACAACACAGTGTGAACAGCAAAAAATGTTTGCTGCATTTAACCCATTCACCAAGTGAAGCAGCGGGCAGCCAGGAACACAGCACCCAGGGAGCAGAGTGTGGGGACAGTACCTTGCTCAAAGGAACCTCAGAGTTGCCACTAGCACTCCTCAGAACCTTCTAATCCTAGGGCCAACTCCCTAACCACTAGGCCATCAAATGTATTAAAATATAAAAATACAACTATTTAATAGTGCCTTTAGTACTAATGTATTGGTATCATGCTGGTATGATTTCACCAATATTTCAAATTAATATTCCTGAACCTAGAGGCAACAATACCAAGTCAAAACATATATTTTTTAATTTACTGTATTTTAATGCCCAGGGCTGGTCTGAATCATTTGAATACTATATGCAACCATTAGGTTGGTATTTATTTCTCTATTTAGTATTCAGATTTTTTTTAGAGACAACTAGAATCATAACACATTCCATCTGGAACTCAGTAAGCAATGAAATGTGAACTTCTATCCTCAAACTGACCATGAAAACAGCTACACAAAGATGTCTTGAACTTAATGTTACTTTTCTGTCATTGCTGCTAACTAGGATTACAAAAAGACAGCTGTTATTAAGGGCAGTATACTCGTCTAGAAACACCAAGTATCCAATCCTGTAAAACGCTCATTAGACGGAGCCCTAAAAAAAACAAAAGCTACATTTCTTTGTAACCAATCTCAACATTTGTAGTCCCAACTTCGATATGTTTAAGTATCAGCACTGGCACTGGTCAACATGTACATTAAAAATAACAAATATCAACACAGGTCTGCAATTTCTTTATCATTGTATCCTTAGCTTTCAATTCTAACGTTCTGTCTAATTTTGGCTACCCAATATTTTTGCAGTAAAATCACTCCACATTCAGTGTTTTTTCCAGTTTTTTCAATCATACTTCTACCATTTTCTTCTATTTTTCTGCATACTATAGCTCCAGTAAGCCTAATGATCAGGACTGGCAGTGGCGGTGTGCAGAAGGGAGCTAACCGTCATATGCCTTCCTTTTCCACAATAACACTGTGGAACTCAGAAGTGCTAAAAAAAGAGGAAATGATAACTGTCTTACATAAGCATCATCCAACATGAAATATAACCCAAAGGCATCGGCTAGGTTTGGGGAACATATGTGTCAAAAGTCACACACCTACATAGTAAACAGCCAAATAACGACTGATGGGTGTACAGTAAATGGCCAGCTACCAACTGTTTGACTGATAGAAAGATGGAACAAATGAAAAATACTGAAAGATTTGTTCATGACAGTGGCTCAGTAACAGCACACTGTGAAGACAGAACATGTTGGACTTCGGCAGTCACCCTAAAACCGTTCACTAAATTTCATGCTCTCAGATTATGAGTCTTTGTCCTCTAAATGAACGCTGATTTAACACCAGCTAGCTGTGCTGGTGTATGCTATATTTTTGGCCTGTTATTTAAACTAAACTTAAATTTTACTGCAACACAACTCACTCAGCTTTTAGCTGTCAGACTTTGTTTTGATCGTCTATATTTGTTTCAGCAGAACAACAGTTAGTCAGAACTGAACCTGTACGGTGGTGTTTGGCACAAATACTTACTAAATACTTACGTTGTTACTGTGTACTCATTTTTATTATCATCAGTTCTGCAAGTTTGCCATCAAAATGAAAATGAAATTGAAAGAACAGGGCGTATAAGTGACTGTCTGCAATGTGTGAAACTTTTTAATAGAATCTCAATTAAAACGGAAATTCACAAAATACGTAACAGTAAAAAACTCCCTTTGCTTCAGTATTATTGTACATACAAGCAGTTAAAAGTAATGTCTACTAACACGTCTTTAGAAAATTATGTGTAACTGAGAGCAGCTCATATTTATCAGCTAAATTCTTCTAGCAACACAAACATTGGCCAGACGTTCACTTCTGTCCTCCACTGGAAACTGCACCACTTTTGTAAAGTAATCAAGCAAAGTTTTAGGACAATAACTAAGGACACAAAACAACACTGAACTACATGAACAATTTTACTGAACCATAAGAAGCTAAAATTGGTTTATTAACTATGTTTGATGTGCATTTGTCTACAGATGCTTGGGCTTCTTACATTTTTCCTATCTGCCCTTGCCAAACTTGGATATTACGGGTAGTAGTTGGCAGCAGGAAGTAGTTGGTACTAGACAACTAACTTTATCTAAACTTGTTATAGATAAATATTGAGCTATCTGGTGTACAGTCGTAGACCAATCCATTTAGCAAGCAAAGGTTTTCATATGAGTCTATTCCAGAGATTACAAACTAAACAGGTAACTTGAATAGCCCAAACCTTTGTCCTTTGCTTGCACCCTCCTTGTAATCCATTACACTTGGCTATTAGAGTCTAATGTCAACATGTTTAGGGGGCAACAATATTGGAATATACTTCAAGCTTTCATTTACTGAGACTTACGCAATTGAGACAGGTCTCACGCCACGCATGCTTTTTCAAAACAACCTGATGCCCATGCTTGTTGTATAAAATTATGGACTCATGTCAACTAAAAAATCTAACCTAACATCCACACTTTTGGGGAAAGGAAATTGAAACCTTTGTCAAGGACAATGAAAACCCAAAGAGAATGGCACTTTTCCACCATACACCCTCTACTTTAGTCTCAGCTCACCACATTACTATGCCCCTTACATAATTACAAGCCTGGACTACAGACTGCATATTACACTTTACTACCCTGCAATTTCTGTAAATAGTACATACTGTATAAAGTGAATTATATATATTATCCTCAAGTGTATGCAATATTTAAGTTCAACATGCATGGTGGCATATGATTGACCATAAGAAGCACAAAACAAACACATGCAGAATTTGTTTTTAGCTTGTTTCAAAAAGAACTTATTTTATCATGACAATACTGTTCTGTTTCTGTTGGGTTTTTAAAAGCTAAGAATTCTGTTGTTGTGCCCATTTTTTGACATGCTGTACAGGAAATAGAGAGCAAGCACTTCCTCTTTCTGATCTGCAATGGTCATAGTTAAGGGTTGCCATGGGAACACAGGCATGGGGTGGAAATGGGCAGTAAAAGCTGTACAGAAAGATGTTTGCTGTGCACTGAAAGTGTGTAGGTGTATGTGTGAGTGTGTGTGTGCTTGTGTGTGAGATAGAGCGAGTATGAGGTCAAAAAAGCCCCAACGAATGCATGAATCACCTAAATATAGTGATCTGATTAGCTCATGCCCATCCTCTTTATGTCCCCACAGCAGCACCGCTCTGTATGAGCAATGATCTTGTTACCAGTGGGGATGGGGAGACACTTTTCATTTTTTAGTTTACATGTACCCCTTCTCCAAAGTTGCAGGGGAGAAACCTAAACAGTGTAGACCTAGAGGTGGTCAATATGGCCCAAAAATGACATCATGATATTCCTCTGAATTTTCACAAAAACGATATTATTGGTGATATCTAAATTTTTTTAAAGAACATATAAGTTCAACAAGCCATCATGAAAGTTGCCATTTGCCTCCAACATTTTATTTTCAACCAGTAAAAACAAAAAAACATATCTTTAATTTCTTTAGTTCTTAAACGGAAGCTCAGACTGAGATTCAGATTCTGTATCAAATATAGCAGTAAACCACTACTATCTAAAGTGCACTGCAGAGATTGTAAAAAACATTTTTCATGAAATGTGTAATTAGGGGTGGATACAAACAAAAACAAACAAACATCACAGTTTTAAATATCCAGTAAAAAGTAGACAAATATTTTCCTTCAATTCTTTGGCTTTGAAACAGTAGCTAAATCTTCTGCCATTTCTTTAGTGACTGCTTCAGTAATGTCGTTCCAGCATTTGCTTGTTTTGCCATTAGGCGTGTAACTCGCTAAAGCCTTAAAAATGCCATGCTGAACCAATTTACTTGCATTAGAAGTCACTGTTACTGAGCTCTTCTCTCGGGTTTTGGTCATCGCAGGCTGGTAGCAAGTCCTGTTTGATCCACATCTGCTCTTTTAAAACCAAATCATTTCCAGCTGGGTTGCCGTCACCCTCTGCCATGTTAGTTCTGTTGTGCAGTGCAGCCTGTTACATCCACAGCGTAACAGTGTGATGTTATTACGCTGCCAACTGAGAATATTAATTAACCTGGGGATCAAAACTTATCCTGGAATTCTCGTGAATGGTACAGTGTGGTGCTCCCCAAGGTAAACCTGCTTGTGTAACTGTCATAGGCTGAATAACAACTGATAAAAATATGTCACGTAAAGTACATCACAGATAACAGAGACTGTTTCCACACTGAATACGATTTCGGTGCCTCACATGCTACAGTTCCAATATGACCCCAGCTCCACCCGCGAGATCTCAGACCTAAACTACGCCCCTGAGCATAGGTGAGCTCACTGTTGCAAACTCAATCTGAAAGTCAGGTTATACAGACTGCTCACATCCAGATGCCATTTCTGGCCTGTGCTGTGAATGAAGTGTGATGCTCCAGTTTAAAGAGTTTGAGCTCCATATTTAGTCTGGCCTGCAGTGGGCCCATGGCCTGAATACAGCAGATCTACGGGGAGCCAATGTGGCTTCAATAGCATCAAGAGACACGGTGACAACAGTGATGGTGATAGTGATGACACCGTTAGTGATGTTGATTATTGTAATGATGATAATATTGACAAAAGCTGCCCTGGCTCTCCATGACGACAGGGACAATTGTACACTACAGTTCTGGAGATACCCTTTGTCCTGAAGCACTTCCACTGAGATCTTTTAAAGACGTTTCAGGTGCGTCAGCGAGTGTGTGACCATCATGCTGGTGCAGGACCTTCAACAGATTCTAAAAGAACACACTATTGTTTTCTGCGATTACTGTTCCTTTTGATTTTCTCTAGCTTCCACAATATGAACACACAGCAGTCTGCATCTGTGAAGGGTTTGTGTTGTGCCTAAATGCTGACATGCAACAAGTAACCTCATATCTAACCTTAATCCCAAAAACCAATCATTCTATTCAATAAAAGCTGCATTCTTTGAGGAAATACGTAAATGTTACTTATGTCCCAACGACAAGAACATTTCCATGGTTCCCAATATTCAGAAGAGGTCTGGAGAGATGAACATGCGTACCGGACACACACGCACACGTACTAACCCCCAACCAAAGCGACACCTACACAGGCAAAGTAAGGCCGTTGCTGATAATGACTGAAAATTAGAGCCTAAGAACAGAACTCCCCATCCAGGCTTCGTGCCTCCTTAAAACGGTGTTTCGCAACGCAAGATTTCGTGCTCTTCATAAAACACAAAACTGCAATTCGGCTCTCTTTTACTTCTCACAAGAGAGGAAATAAAAAAAACTCGGCAGCTTCTCTTTAACCGTTTCGGGAGCGCGACGCGTCTCTCACCCGAAGAGTGATCTCTCTCATCCTCTCCTGGCGAAGTTTCG
Source organism: Brachypetersius gabonensis (assembly GCA_037577145.1). Lineage (NCBI taxonomy): Eukaryota > Metazoa > Chordata > Actinopteri > Characiformes > Alestidae > Brachypetersius > Brachypetersius gabonensis. The sequence continues at coordinate 5,900,363 of JBBJLR010000145.1, forward strand.
ACAGATCCGCAACTCGAGACATGGCGAGCGGTAGCTGGGTCCGGAGGCCTTCAGTGGATCAGCCGCTTCTCCAGGCTTTAATGGAGGATCCAGATGGAGAGTCCAGCAGCGGCGCAGGCTCCTCCGTGCTGAAACTGTGTGTGAGATTGTGTGTGTGTGTGTGTGAAGGCGCATGGGCTCGAGCTGAGCCAGAAGTTGCGCAGGAAACAGCGCAACACGATCCTAAACCGCGCCCACTGAACACGGCGCGCTAAAACACACATTTACATTCCTCAACTACACTAGCAGTGTGTGTGTGTGTGTGTGTGTGTGTGTGTGTGTGAAAGAGAGAGAGAAAGATGGAGAGAGAGAGAGAGAGAGAGAGAGAAAGAAGAGCGAAGAGAAAGTGTGCAGACTGAAAGAACATAATTTGTGTATGTGTGTGTGTGTGTGTGTGTGTGTGTGTGTGTGTATGAGAGAGAGAGAGAAATATACAAAACAAAAGAAAAAAAACAATATATAAGAGAGAGAAAAAGAGAGCGCATGTGTGTTCATGTGAGAAAAAAGAACAAGGTAGGGTGTTAGTGTGTGAAAGAGAGAGAGAAAGAGAAAGTGTGCAAACTGTGTGAAAAGAAAAAAGTAGTTTTTGTGTGTGCATGTGCAGATGTGTAACTGAGAAATTGAGTGTGCAAGTGTGTGTGTGTGTGTGTGTGTGTGTGTGAGAGAGAGAGAGAGAGAGAGAGAGAGAGAGAGAGATGTATGTGTTTTTGTGAGTGTCTATATCTGAGAGAAAGAGAGGACCAAGAGAGAATGTGTGTGTTTTGCTTGCTGTTGCAGCCATCAGTGAGTGTCTATTAACTTCACAGAGAGAATGTTTAATCTCACACACTCATACCGCTGCACACACGTAATGCAGCTGAACACACACAACTTCACCAAAGTGGCTCATGTCTGCAGAGGTGAAGGATGCTTTAGTACTGCACACTTTTACATCCCACCACAATCACAGTTTAACACCACAACTGGAGAGTCAGAGCTCAGCAGTGACCTTCTCTCTCCCATCTCTTTCCATAAGTCTCTCTCTCTCTCTCTCACTCCCTATCTCTCTGTCTCTCTCTCTCTTTTACACACACACACACACACACACACACACACACAACAGTGACTTATAGGCAGCACAAGTGTTATGGTTAGAGCTGTGCACAAGTGTTGATGTTGCTTCTGAGCCAAAGCCTGTTGTTATAAAGCCAATATTCTAAGGCACCATGATGTTCGCTCAACCAGTGCTGTGCCAGAACTTTGCTGTATGATGATGCTCCCTCCAAAAACTCAGCCTGCGCTCTGCAGGGCCCGCAGCACTCTCCCTCCCACTGGGTGCCAAAAGCAAAAATCACCCTTGCGTAACAGCATACCTACAAAAACAAGAGCTCAGACAGGGGAGAGCAACACTGATCCCTGATCAGCTGAGCTATTTTTTTTGGATTTGAAGGACACATGACCCTTTATTATTAGTCCTCATCCTGAAGCAGGCCTTCTACTGTCCTGCACTGCAGCCCACCTTGAGAAAGCAATGTTAAATGAATAGCAAAGTGATTTTTTGGTTTGAAATTTGGATCTTTAGTTTTGTAAAAGATTTGTGAGGCTGATCAAGTTGAGTATGCATGATACAACCTGGCATTCTGACATAAAAATAGGCAACAAAATTCTTAGAGATGCCTGTTTATCAGCGCACTGTAGTTTTGTTCCCTTTGATAGACAGTAGTATTTTTTCCATTTTGGAGGGAGAGAAAAAATTTACTTAATTAATGCATTAAATGTGATGGAGCAGGGAAACGCCGAAATATGTACCACAGAAGTACCCCTCTGTTCAATGACACTGATCTTTATCCAGCATATAGAGGTATCCTCATTACACCTGTCACAGAAACTGGACTAACTAATTCTCCTTATGGATACACTGGTTCAGTAAATTGATTCCACTGGAGAAGCTCATGCACATGATATTTTTTACAGTGCTGGAGAGTAATACGCTACTGCAGTGCGACTTTTTGTTTAGTGAGGGGAGAAAGGGAGAAAAATGGTTTATTTTGGGATAGAAGGAGGGAGGCGGGCAGTTTTGATCACATCAGTCGCCATGCCAACGGTGCACTCAGACTTTGGGTGGCGTGGAAAGTTGGTGTTGTTGGTTGAGTGGGGCAGGGACTTCTGGATTTATTAAACATGCCCATACCACTTAATTCAGTTGCTTACTTCTTGAAAGTACTGGTTGCTGCCATAAAATAAGTCACATTGTGCTCTGTGGTGGTTTAATATTGGCTAATTTAATATCAAATTACATTGATACAAGTGTTATTCATTCTATATATATA
>JBBJLR010000145.1:5924851-5935587 GCA_037577145.1 Brachypetersius gabonensis
ATGTATATATGTATATATGATATCTCTCATGTTCTCTAAGTCAGTCTAAATTGAGCTTCTAGTTTTTTTGGAACACTTGTTTTCATCGGCTATAATCAATTTCAAAGAATGAGTTACAATCTGTACCTGTAAACCTATAAAGTGTACAAATAAGGTAAGCATGTCCAATAAAGTGGATAATGGGTGTAGGTTTCAAATAAGCAGCTCACTTTGACATCTTAAAAAGAAATTATGAAAAAGAGATATTCAGCCTGGAAAGGGTTACAAAGGCATTGAGACTTTAACAAACCACAGTAGAAGCCATTATCTCCAAATGGAGAAAACTGTAAACAGTGTTTCGTCTTAAAAGAAAACATCAGAGTGATCACTGGGTGTGTGATTACTCTGGGGCATTGGAAGGAACCTTTTTTCCAAGGTGTCAAGGTGATGTTCGGGGGCAGCAGTGCATTCAGTAATTTTACCACTTCTGGAAAGAAGCTGTTGCAGTGGATACTTGGGCGGCAAGATGGTGAAAAGCCCATTAGATGGATGGGAGGCATCATCCACAATGCATAAGTGCCAAGGTTTTGAAATCTGAGCTGTAATGCTTTTTACCATTGATGGACAAGGTAGAGAATGATAACATGCAGACACGGATATTCAGTAATTGTAAACCTGGTGCACCTATAGCAGTGAAAATGCTTGATACAGGTAGCTAGTTAAACAGACAATTTAGTGCATAATAACAATAACAAGATAAAACAATGAGTAAATATATAAAAATCGGTCTCCACTCAGTGAAATCTATTTTTGTCTTTTTCCTCATCCTCTTTACTTTTTCTTTCTCACTGCTGTTATCAGTATGAAGAGGACGGTCAGATTTTCTTCAGCCTTGATGATGGCTCCACCAAGTTCACAGACCTGATCCACCTGGTGGAGTTCTACCAGCTTAACAGAGGAGTCTTGCCCTGCAAACTCAAACACCCCTGCACCATGGTGGCCTTATGACCCCTCGTCCACTTGTGATCCAATGAATTAACAACACACAAACAAATCTCTATATACACATTTTTGGCCCTCGCTCTCATCCGTGATAAGCTGACACATAGCTCACACCTGGAGGATGCTTTCTGTTTCTTTATGTATTGGCTCTGGGATCGACCGCTGGGAATGATCTTCTGACAAGCACACATTTACTGGAGGCCCCACTCCTTCCAGTTTCTATGTCGCTTTGGTCCTCGTTTTCTAAGACAGTGTCACCATCCATTTGAAGAACTCAACGCCATTGTTCAGCACTCTCTAAGAGACACACAGTTGCAAAAACAATACATTCTATCATATCAAGACACCTCTCTGTGTGGTGTGTGTTGTAAAGTTACTTGATTACATTTGGTTTGTAGTTGTGGTAGTGTTTTCATACCTAAATGTTTTGCACTTTCAAGCTGAAAACTGGTTCCCCACTTTATTGACCCAATGACCCTTTTTGTCCATCCCTGCAGTCTTGCCCACCCTTCTGTTTCTCCTCCTCCCTTGGTGATCTCTCTTTGAGAAGTCATTGCTTGTTTATTAAGTTAAAGCACTTAACTTTACAGAGCCTTTAATGCCTGACAGGTGAAATGCTAGCAAAGTTATGGATCTGACACACAGTGATTGTCTAATTGGCTTCATTGTGCTGAGTACAAGTAGTTCTTCACCCAGTTCTCTTTGCCTTAAGAGAGAATGGAGAACTGAGAGCAAAGGGCAAGACTGCAGCAACTCAGTTCTTTAAGTCAAAAGCCTGAGACTCATGGTCAATGAATAGAAGGTCAAATGCACTTGACTGGAACAATTAGGATTTGAACCCTGGTTAAAATACATTACTTCATTGAAGTCAGGAGTATAAAAATGGTTTACTTTTAGTTGAAGTGCAATATTGTCAAAGCCCAGAAGGGGCCACAGAAACTTGATTAAGGCCAGATGTGGCCATAAAAAAGAGAAAACTTGACCCATGTTCAACTTCTTGAGACTGACTACCCAGAGCACAATTACTGAGATTAATTTTTACCCTTCCTCTTAATAAGCAAGTCTTTCTTTTATTTTTGTAGAATCTTGGTTATCAGTGTTTTCCAACATCAGTCCTGGAGGCCCACCAACTTTGTAACAGTTTCCTCTACTCCAATACACCTGATTGAGATTGAGACACCTAGGGTGGCACAGTTTTATAAATTGTCGTTATTGGAATTGTTGCCTCTGCAGTACATATGTGCTATATGCTATTTTTTAGTCAGATCATTTAATGTGGATGATTTGAATGTCCAAATCATCCACATTAAATGATCTGATTGAATGTCAGTATGAATGTCAGTATGTTGGGTCAGAACAATGTAGGCCAGTCTTTAACCATTTTACATCAAAGGCTGTCCAGCGTTTTTAAATATATCACAAGGCATTTTTCTAGAGCTGGCCCAACCAGCATTTTAAAAGTGAAGGTGACCATTCTGTAATATGAGAACACACCACAGCACGCAGTGTGAACAGCACAAAATTCTTTCTCTGCATTTGACAGAGCACATATGCTTATATTTTGATCAGTATTTCGGTTTACACCGGCTGCACTAAAAATGTGTATAATGCCTGTCAAAGCACCACCCCAATTGAACTGCCATGTTTTAATCACTTGCATGTGGCAGAGAGTGGTGAACTTCATAGAGATCCAGTCAAAACACACGTCCACTTTCTATTGCAATTGAACCTATAGCTAAAATAACAATTTACTAAGCCATGGCCTAGCTGTAGCAGAGCAGCTCACACACTGTGCTAGCTTTGTGTTGAGGCTGTTCTTCTCTACAGCAGCAAAATCTGCAATTTAGTTTTGTCACAATAAACATCTGCTTTCAAATTTTTAACTTACACTAAAACTGAAAAGAAATGGAGAAAAAAGAACTGATATTCCTCTCTGAAGCAGTTAAGTTTAAGAGCTGAGAGGGAGGCAGTAAGTGTTGGACACAGAGTTGATTGCCATGTGGAAAGCAGTGCAGTTTAAAGCAAAGGGGCTTGGATGCCTGGTTTTAATTTACCAGCCATTTTGAATACATTCCATACATTAACAATTATGATTCTATTTAAAGGCCTTTCGTCCATAGTTGAAAGCAGCAATCATGGCTGATTACAGGACAGAGTTTCAGAATGCCTAAAAGAATTTCCAATTTCCAAATAATGCTGCGTAATTTTTTTAGGCAGATACTTTTTTGTTACCCAGAGTGACTGACTTTTGTGTCATGTTACAGATATAGGCAGAGGTAGTATTAGAAGCCTTGCCTAGTCCATTGGTTTAGCACAGCACGCTTGCTCTTTCCAGAGAATCCAACCATAGTCTGCTGCATGGAAGATTGCTATATTACCCACTGCACTACATTACTACATTATACTACACTGATTAGTTTTAGACTTTATCATTTGCTAATGTATAATTAAGGTTTAAGAAAAGCCATCAACGCTGTGTCAGGGATTCTGCAGGACTGGAGTCGGGAAACACTGTGGAACAGCTATAATTAAGAATTACCTTACATCACTGTTGTTCTTGAGCCTTGTCAATGTCTGAGAGGCAGCAGAGCAGGAGAAAGAAAATCTGCACCCACGTTCATACACTTACACATACTCTGGAGATGTGGAGTATTTGCAGTCTCAGGACTCTTTTGTGTGAGTGCAAATCTTCTAGGGCTGTGTGACATTATGCTTTGAGGAGATTTGCACTGCTGTCTTTTTTAAGCAAGTTAGCAGACTAAGCTTAAAGAGGAGTTAGGAATTTTTTGTGCGTTAGCCACACATAACACCGCAACACCGCCTCCACCAGTTAAAGTCAGTTTTGACACACTCCCTACACTGGGCCCAGCAAGACTAAGCTATGACAACCTCTCACAGTTCGATATGCTAAACTCCGACAGCTGACTGTTAAACTGCTGATGCTGAAGTACACATATCTAATGGACATGAGAGAGCGGAAGATGGATGCAATGATAGGGACATGTGACATGATCTCTCTTTTATAATATTTACTCAAAGAATCTGTTTTCAAGCTAAACAATCTGGGCTAAACTGTACAAGCATCTCTTTTTCTCTGTCCTTACAGTGTAATTCAGTGTGTCTAGGTCTAATATGTTTATTGAAAAACCCTGTATTTTCTCAATGTGGAACTTAATTAACATGCTTGACATCGGCTGTTTTGGTATTGATCAATGAGACAATGAGTTCTAGCAGCATTATTAATGTTTCAATAAACGTTTCACTCTTTTTTAAGCGCTTCGCTCACCTTGCCATATCAAACAAATAACAGGAAGTGTAGTAGCTCATGTCATGCATTTAATGCAAGGTATGCATCCTGTAGCCTGACTTTTGTGTTTCCAAATTAATTACAATCTACAGCGATGCAAGACAGATGTGCTTAGGTGCAGATGGCTTACAACAGGTGCTTGTAATGCCAATGGCAGAACAGAATAAAATATATACAGTGAATGATTCAAGTACTATATGCAATTTTCTTTCTGCTTTGCATTCGTCTATAGAATGGGAAAAGGCATATTTGTTTCAGACAACTCCTGCGCAGCCATAGCTAAAGCAATGAGCTTCAGCAGCAATACATTTGTTCTCAGTATGTGAAGCTTAAGGTCTAGATCTAACACTGTATCTATGCTATCTATAACTTTGTAAAAAGGGTTGGGTTCCCAAACAAAATGAAGATCAGATTATTACACGTATGTTGTTTTTTTTGCATACTTTCTCTCAGTGATTTGTATCAGTGTGCATATTATAAATATATCATCTGTTTTCATTTATATGTCACAAATGTCTTTTTATAAAGAGTATATTAAGTTGACTTTGTTTTGTCTGCAGCTTTTGTGCAAACATTATCACTGGTTAGGGAACTTGTTCCCATCCCTTGGATGAGAACATTTACTTAGTGCAAGGGAATTACCCTTCATGTACTGAGCCTCATTACTCTAAGATTATCTCTCCCCAGCCAAATGAGAGACAGGCTCCATTAAAGATTGTCCGGATTGCTATACGGACAAACTGGATTGCTATATCCAGAATAGGGTTCATCTACGATTTGAACATGAAACCTCTTACACTTTAAGCGAGAATCATACCCCTAGACCAACAAACCTGTGATAAAGTGTGTTCTCACTAAACTCATCAGAAACTACTGCCACGTTGCACAGAGTGGTCGTGTTTTGGACGCAGGAGCACTTGCTGAAACTTTAATGTTGCTGTGGTGCCATCTAGCGGCTATTGTGTGTAGTGGATCCTATTTTCGCTGATTAAAAAAATGAACAAAAACACAATAAGTAAAATATTAAATGTTTACGTTTATAAATTAATTGCAATAGAAAAGAAGAACAAATGCTTTATCTTTTTTTGTAAAATATGATCTACAGATTTGTGTGCCCTGTTGATGTTCCACAGTTGAAGGTTTGCTAAGTAACACAGACAGTCATATGCTTGGCCATGGGGTCTATGTACAGGTGCTGGTCATAAAATTAGAATATCATGACAAAGTTGATTTATTTCAGTAATTCCATTCAAAATGGGAAACTTGTTTATTAGATTAATTCATTACACACAGATTGATGTATTTCAAATGTTTATTTCTTTTAATTTTGATGATTATAACTGACAACTAATGAATCTAATATACAAGTTTCACCTTTTTAATGGAATTACTGAAATAAATGTCATGATATTCTAATTTTATGACCAGTACCTGTATATCTATATAGACCTCATGGTCTATATATAGACTTTGGGGTTATATATTTACAACAGGGGACAGTCTCCCTGGAACAACTTGGGGTTACGGGTCTTGCTCAGGAACCCAGTGGTGGTGTGCTGAAGGTACAAGTCGAACCCATGGCCACTTGGTCCATAGACAACTATCCTACCCACTAGGCTACCACTATCTCAGCTACCTTAGCAAACCCCCCTATGAACACAATATGAACTATCCGAACTAACATAGTAACCGCCTTGCAGCATCCTGAAAAACGTCAAGAGATATCATAGCAACAACCTAGCAAAGCTTAAGCACCAACCTAGCAAACACCTAGCATACGATATCAACCACCTAATAACAGCCTAGCATCATATAAGAAACTACCTGGGATAACACCAACTTTGTTCACAACCTCTCTCTCTTGTGATGTAGACACCAGGCTCTCTTCCCTGACACTTATCATGTTCCATGGGGCTAATGTAGTTCAATATGGCTAATTGGGGACGTGTTGATGCACTGGACATTAAAGAGGAGATTCAAACATATTTTCAGTGTAGTTACCTACAGTTGCTGTGAATAAATTGAATAACAATATTCATGCTCAGGTAATTCATTGTATACATTTGTACTACTTAACTTTAATTAAAGTTAAGTAGTACAAATGTATACAGCTCGTATTTAAACTCTGAAATTGAGTTTTTAACAACTGCATGAAACTGAGGAGCTGTAACTCTCTGTGTCCTACACATTTAAACAGAACCATCTGAAGTTATTATGTAAAGCCATGTATAATCAATTTGTATCTGTAACTAAAAATAAATAAATAGTCTCTCTGTGGAATCAGGTAAGTTTCTGATTCTGTAAAAAAATTGCTAAAAATAACAAAAATCTTTCTCATGCTTTATGAGTAATTACTATAAATTTGTATAATTGTCAACAGATATTTTTTTTAAACCGTTGGTTATAATAAAGCTACTTAAACATGAATGGATATTCTAATTTTAGGAGTAAGTTGTCAGTTTCCCCTGTGGTGTAATGACACTATCTGTCACCAGATGGCAGACAAGTATTACTGTAAAGCATTAAGTATAAAGTTCAACGTGCAACGTGGCCAAGACTAACTTCAAACCGCTCTCAGCTGGGTGTAGGTGGCTCGTTGGTCTAGGGGTATGATTTTCGCTTTGGGTGCGAGAGGACCCAGAAACTTTGTTTGCTTAAGCAAGCAGCCGGCCTGGTCTTAGAAACATTGACCTACCAATGTAAACATGGTTTATTGGCCGTAAAGTTAAATCAGCATTTTTTAAATCATTATAAACAACAGATGTTTATCTTTTCCTATGTTTATGCAAAATTGTGAGATGGGAACTCCTGGATCATGTATTTCAATACATGAAATAGAAGTCATGAATTTATTTTTACCAATTTGTTTATTTAGCGAATACTTCACATTCATATGCACTACAGTGGCCTTTGTTTATTTACCTTGATTTATTACTCAGCCCAAATTAGAGAAGTCGTCTAGTGCACTGTTGGTCATTTTCCAAAAAATGAAATTTGGACAGCTTTTTCCAATATCTATATAGAATATCTACTAAAAAATCAAGAAAATACATAAAAGTTATGGATTAATTTGCATTTTACTGGGTGAAATAAGATCAATCCAACAACGTAAGATCAGGAGTATCTGTAAGAGATAGATTGATTATAATCTGTGTACAACATGGGCACACAGCCAGTCTGCAGGAGCCAGAAGTCTGTCTGGGTTGTAGGGGATCAAATACTTCAAATACTTATTTTACTGAACAACAACAAATCAATATATACATTTTATGAAACATGTGTTTTCTTTATTTTTTTGGTTAAACTTCTGTAGTGTTCCATTGTTACCAAAGTTCATGTCTGACCAACCCCAACATTATGCTTTTGCTTTCCACAACACTCAAAAAGTGATCACATTTTGTACAAAGGAACTGTCCCCTTAACTTTTTTGGGGATCAATAATTCAGGACATATTGTCAAATGATTTGCAGTTATTTATCTTTATTAGCCTGCGTCTTTTTTCTTTGACATATTCTCAGTGGCTTTATCACTGTGATTGTCACTGCATTTGTGTGGATGACCCTAAAGGGTGTTGTTAGGAAATAAAAACATTTTCTTTAGGAAATAAAAGACTTCTGGTACAACAGTATGTTCCTGCATAGATAGATCTCTGGATTTTACCCTTTCTCATGAGACTCTAAACAGATGCACACATATTATTCCTTTGCTCATGTTTGACCACCTCAACATTATGCTTATGCTTTCCACAACAAGCGCATGGTAGTGTAACTGGTTTTGTGGGATTTCATGTCCATCAGTGGATGATGTTTGGAACTAAATAACAGGCATAAAAGAGCCCATCAAAAATGTTTTTTTCAACCTTTTTAATTCAGACCACGTGGCGCAACTGCAGCGCGTCTGACTCCAGATCAGAAGGATGCGTGTTCAAATCACGTAGGGCTCAAACCTAAGTGCCTGTTATGCCCAGACTGTCTTTGGGGCCTGGAGATTCTTTAATCTTCTTCACGTCAATGACATCCATACTTTTTCCACCTTCCTAATGCTAATCACATTCTTTCCAAGACAGTTTACCCAACAAACCATGTAACTGCTTACTTTTAGATCTTCTCAGAGGCTTTAAATGCATTTAAGTAATGATAAACACATTCAAATGCCCAAAGATTTTTAGGAAATGTAAAAGAAGACTGTGTCAAATGCATGGCAGATTAACATTTCTCAAATGTCTTTACTGATGAACTGATCTTCTGCGTAGTGTGCACAACAGTCTAAACCGTTTGTCGCAACAATTTCCTTAAGTACAAAAGACGTCTTCTGAGCCACCTGACAAAACTTGGGCTCGCCCGGGATTTGAACCCGGGTACTCTCGCACCCAAAGCGAGAATCATACCCCTAGACCAACGAGCCAAATCCACACCATCTTCCTAACACTGGCCAGGATTTTTACCAGTACCTGACATTTATAAGGCAATGTACACTTTCGTTATGATTTAGCTGATTCTGTCGCTTGGCAGAAACAGTGTATGAGGTATTGTCAAATAAATCTTTAGTCTTTTATCTTTTTAAGCATGTGACCTATTTCCTTAATATCTTCTCAGTGGCTTTAACTAAAGGGTGGTGTTTGGAATTATGAACAGAGTCATGAGACAGGATTTCTGTTACAGCAGTATGTTCCTGCATAGATAAATCTCTCGATTTTACCCTTTGTCCTGCGAATCTAAACCTATGCAAACATAATGTTCCTTTGTTAACAAAGTTCATGTTTGACCACACCAAAAGGGACTTGAATCCTGGATTCTTTGATAAAAAATCTGTTCTACTGATTATGCTGAACACAACAAGCGCTTGGTAGTGTAACTGGTTTTGTGGGATTTCATGTCCATCAGTGGATGATGTTTGGAACTAAATAACAGGCATAAAAAAGCCCATCAAAAGTGTTTTTTTCATCTTTTTAATTCAGACCTCGTGGCGCAACGGCAGTGAGTTTGACTCCAAATCAGAAGGTTGCGTGTTCAAATCACGTCGGGCTCAAACTAAAGTTCCTGGTATGCCCAGGCTGCTTTTGGGGCCTGGAGCCTTTTTAACCTTTTTCACGTCAATGACATCCAAACTTTCTCCACCTTCCTAATGCTAATCATATTCTTTCCAAGACAGTTTACCCAATAAACCCTGTTACTGCTGTTTTTTAGATATTCTCAGTGGCTTTAAATGCATTTAGGTAATGATAAACACATTCAACTGCCCAAAGATTTTCAGGAAATGTAAAAGAAGACTGTGTCAAATGCATGGCAGATTAACATTTCTCAAATGTCTTTACTGATGAACTGATCTTCTGCATTGTGTGCACAACAGTCTAAACCGTTTGGCGCAACAATTTCCTTAAGCACAAGAGACGTCTTCTGAGCCACCTGACAAAACTCTCGCACCCGAAGCTAGAATCATACCCCTAGACGTACGAGCCAAATCCACATCACCTTCCTAACACCTGCAAGGACTATAACCAGTACCTAACATTTATAAGGCAATGTACACTTTTGTAATGAGGTAACTGATTCTGTCGCTTGGCATAAACAGTGTATGAGGTATTGTCAAATAAATCTTTAGTTGTGTATCTTTTTTAGCATGTGACCTATTTCCTTAATATCTTCTCAGCGGCTTTAACTAAACGGTGGTGTTTGGAATTATGAACAGAATCATAAGACAGGATTTCTGTTACAGCAGTATGTTCCTGCATAGATAGATCTCTCGATTTTACCCTTTGTCCTGAGAATCTAAACCCATGCAAACATAATGTTCCTTTTCTAACAAAGTTCATGGTTGACCACCCCAAAAGGACTTGAATCCTGGATTCTTTGATAAAAAATATCTGTTCTACTGATTATGCTGAACACAACAAGCGCTTGGCAGTGTAACTGGCTTTGTGGGATTTCATGTCCATCAGTGGATGATGTTTGGAACTAAATAACAAGCATAAAAGAGCCCATCAAAAGTTTTTTTTCATCAATTTACTTCAGACCTCGTAGCGCAACGGCAGCGCGTCTGACTCTAGATCAGAAGGTTCTGTGTTCAGATCACATCGGTGTCAAACCTAAGTGCCTGATATGCCCAGGTTGCTTTTGGAGCCTGGAGCTTTTTTAACCTTTTTCACGTCAATGACATCTAAACTTTCTCCACCCTCTAATGCTAATCATATTCTTTCCAAGACAGTTTACCCAATAAACCCTGTGACTGCTTACTTTTAGATCTTCTCAGTGGCTTTAAATGCATTTGGATGATGATGAACAAATTCAACTGACCCAAAATTTTCAGGAAACGTAACAGAAGGCTGTGTCAAATGCATGGCGGATTTACATTTCTCAAATGTCTTTACTGATGAACTGATCTTCTGCGTAGTGTGCACAACAGTCTAAACCGTTTGTCGCAACAATTTCCTTAAGTACAAGAGACGTCT
>JBBJLR010000145.1:5935687-5958173 GCA_037577145.1 Brachypetersius gabonensis
TCTTCTGCGTAGTGTGCACAACAGTCTAAACCGTTTGTCGCAACAATTTCCTTAAGTACAAGAGACGTCTTCTGAGCAACCTGACAAAACTTGGGCTCGTCTGGGATTTGAACCCGGGACCTCTCGCACCCAAAGCGAGACTCATACCCCTAGACCAACGAGCCAAATCCACACCAGCTTCCTAACACCTGCCAGGATTTTAACCAGTACCTGACATTTATAAGGCAATGTACACTTTCCTTATGAGTTAGCTGATTCTGTCGCTTGACATAAACAGTGTATGAGGTATTGTTTAATAAATCTTTAGTCACGTATCTTTTTTAGCATATGACCTATTTCCTTAACATCTTCTCATCGGCTGTGACTCAACGGTGGTGTTGGAATTATGAACAGAACCATAAGACAGGATTTCTGTTACAGCAGTATGCTCCTGCACAGATAGATCTCTCGATTTTACCCTTTGTCCTGAGAATCTAAACCGATGCAAACATAATGTTCCTTTGCTAACAACGTTCATGTTTGACCACCCCAAAAGGGACTTGAATCCTGGATTCTTTGATAAAAAATCTGTTCTACTGATTATGCTGAACACAACAAGCGCTTGGTAGTGTAACTGGTTTTGTGGGATTTCATGTCCATCAGTGGATGATGTTTGGAACTAAATAACAGGCATAAAAATGCCCATCAAAAGTGTTTTTTTCAACAGTTTGATTCAGACGTCTTGGTGCAACGGCAGAGCTTCTGACTCCAGATCAGAAGGTTGCGTGTTCAAATCACTTCGGGGTCAAACCTAAGTGCCTGGTATGCCCAGGCTGCTTTTGGGGCCTGGAGCTTTTTTAACCTTTTTCACGTCAATGACATCTAAACTTTCTCCATCTTCCTAATGCTATTCACATTCATTCCAAGACAGTTTACCCAATGAACCCTGTGACTGCTTACTTTTAGATCTTCTCAGTGGCTTTAAATGCATTTAGGTAATGATAAACACATTCAACCACCCAAATATTGTCAGAAAATGTAACATAAGACTGTGTCAAATGCTCAGTGGATTAACGTTTTTCAACTATCTTTACTGATGAACTGATGTTTTGCGTAGTGTGCGCAACAGTCTAAACTGTTAGTCGCAACAATTTCCTTAAGTACAAGAGACATCTTCTGAGCCACCTGGCAAAACTTGGGCGTGTCCAGGATTTGAACCCAGGACCTCTTGCACCCAAAGCGAGAATCATAACCCTAAACCAACGAGCCGAATCCACAACAGCTTCCTAACACCTGCAAGGACTTTAACCAGTACCTGTCATTTATATGTTAGTACCTGTCATTCATATTTATATGTTAGCTATGTTAACCTTTCACACACGTTTTTAACTGGCAGGCTGTAAATTTCCTCTCCTAGGCTCACTTCCACCCTAAAGTGATACTCCTACTATTGGACAAGATAACATTGAACTTTAATTGGAACAGTCACACAAAAACATTTAAGTTCTGATTCACATGTGAAATCTAGGGCTCATCAAGGATTTGAACCCCGGACCTCTCGCACCCAAAGCAAGAATTATACCCCTAAACCAACAAGCCAAACCCACATTTGTGGCCAGTGGAGGCATGCATTTGGAACAGTACAGTTTATTTCTCAGGAAGTGATCACATTTCGTGCAAGGGATCTGTCCCTCTCACTTTTTTTGGGATCAATAATTCAGGACGTATTGTCAAATTATTTGAAGTTATTTATCTTTATTAGCCTGCAGCTTGTTTCTTTGAAATGTTCTCAGCGGCTTTGTTACTGTGATTGTCTCTGCATTTGTGTGGATGACCCTAAAGGGTGTTGTTAGGAAATAAGAACAAAGCCATAAGCAAAGACTTCTGTTACAACAGTATGTTCCTGCATAGATAGATTTCTGGATTTTACCTTTTCTCATGAGACTCTAATCCGATGCAAACATAGTGTTCCTTTGCTAACAAAGTTCATGTTTGTCTACCCCAACATTATGCTTTTCACAACAAGCTCTTGGCAATGTTGGTGTTCAAATCAAATCCCTCGTTCGGTATGTGAACCTGGGATCTCACACACCCAAAGCGAGAACCATACCCTTACACCAGGGATCAACCACTTTTAACCCGCAAAGAGCCATTTCAACCTGATTTTCACAAAAGAGAAATCACCAGGAGCCACAAATCCTTTTTTACATAAAATGAAGATGACCCTTTTTTTGTTACTTCTATGTTATGTGCAATAACTAGCCTAGTGTGTTGTATTTTAATGTTACGAGATCCCAGCTAAAACAAAGTGGCGCATACCGAGACAATAAATAATTTTTCCATTTTTATTTAACTTTTGAAATGGTTGTGTGAAACACAGACATTTGCGCACATACACACACACACACCCAATGACCCCCCACCTCCCATCAAGGCCAATTTTTTAATTTTGTTGTGTACTACTGTTGTTTTTGGCGGCCTGTCTTAATTTTAGTTTTAGTCTAGTAATTGCGTGGTTTTTTTTTTTTGCATGGATATGGGAAAGGCTGCTTATCAAATTGCTCTGTGTGTGTGTCATTTCCCCGGCCCCAAAGTATTAAGGCGTAACGCCGTTTAGGTTGAGCGTCCCAATATTCAATTTTATTTTTTTGCTCCCCTCCCTATCGTACAGGTAATAACGTCTCATCTCGTTTTAGTCAATGAAAAAGAAGAGACATTTTAGCATAGTTTTTATTTTGTATACCACATTTAGTCTCGTTCTTATTCGTCAGCAGTATTACATGATATATTTCGTTATCGTCTGTTCCTGTCCGGTTTAGTGGCTTCTCCATATCAGACTGTGATGGAGGAGCACAGGACACACTAGACTGCAGTGTAGAACTGGATCAGCAGCTCCTGTGGAAGACTGTACTTCCCCAGTTGTCTCAGGGAGTACATCCTCCTCTGGGTCTTTTTGAGGATGAATGAGATGTTGGTCTCCCACTTCAGGTCCTGGGAGATGGTGGTACCCAGGAACTTGAAGTTCTCTACAATAGACACCGGACTGTCTGATAGTGTTGAGGACTGTCTCCTGAAGTCCACCATCATCTCTACAGTCTGTGCAGAGATGATAGTGTGAAGGAATTTCTTCTGGGATAAATAAAGTTTTCTGGTTCTGAAGCAAGGTTATTGCAATAGAAGTATCTTTCTCATATGATGTAAACGTCATGCACTGTGAAATAGGACACAGAGACAATTTTGGTTGGTCTAAAGTTTTTAATAATTCTGTAAAATATGCTGTCTTTAAAAGCAAAGATAAAAAGGCCTTAAAATACCCCTCCCTACAACATAGTACAAAGTTCATTTTTTCCTAAATATAAGTACAAACATTTTACAAAACAACAAATCTACTGGTTATTGCACATCTCTTTTTTCCTCGTTCTCAAATACCATGGAATATTTCTTCATTGGCTGGTTTGCCATTAAGACCAAATGCAGTAAGACATCACATTTAAAAGCCTGCACAATATAACCCACCTGCCACTCACTCAAATTTAAATGAGTAAGCAGTCCCTTACATAAATGTTCATAATATAAATGCTTAGATTTATTACATTTTTTTCTTAAATAATAAATAAGATTAACATACAACACGTAGCACAATTATGTGTCTCTTTTCTGAATCATTTTGTATAGGAGAAGGTATGCCTCTAAGATCATATGGTTTCCAACCATAAAATATAACAATGTACAGCTATTTTTAAAGTTGATGTATGTACTCAACACACACGTGAAATGTTATGTTTTTGGCAGGAGTAAAGCTTAACCATGAGGGAGAATCTCTGTACACAATAAGATGTACATATAGCATCCACACCCAGTCAACCCAAAAGCAATGTAGTGTTATGGTCATCTACACCATCAGAGAGAGCTTTCAAAGACTTACATTTGTGCTACAGATATTTTGAGGAACCAGGTTCTGAACAGTGAATCCTTTCATGTTGGCATCACATGCCTCACACCAACAAGGTCTGACAAATGCCATATGATGGAAAGAGGAAGAAAGAGAAAAAAAGCTGGAGTGTGCTGTGCTGATGTCTACTTGTCGATGAGACCTGCCTCTTTGATTTTAGTGTAGAAGAACTTCTCCAGCAAGTTGGCACACTTGTAGTATTCACTCTCAGGAGGATTGTACTCCCGGCAGTTAGTAAAGATTCGCTGCATGTCCGCCATGAACAGCTTCCTTGTGGTGTAGTACCGACTCTTTAGGCGCTCACTCATGGTCTTTAGGTCTAGAAACAAATAAGAACATACATATAAAATATTTTACTGCTTTAGTGACTCCAAAGGAAAGTTTACAGTATCTAAGTTTACATTCCCTCCACCACTCCACCTTCATGAGTGCAAAATTTATATTTAAATTGAAAACTCTTGAACTAAAAAAAGCTATTTTATACTCATTAAGGTGATAATAGGTTAATGGTATGAATTAGGAGTAATGGGAAAAGACTAGGCATTAAAACTTGTAATACAGAGGTACTGAACCAGAATTACAATTCATTGGTAGAAGAAAAGCGTTACAGTAAACCCCCACGAAGTCATGGTTCAGATTTTTTTTTGGAACCTAATAATTGTGGGGTTTTTTTGTTTTTTTCATGGCAATATATAAATGTGACACACCCCTGGCAGATGCAGAGTTTAAAATAAAATTTTAAGTAAGTGTTTTGGGTGCATTTCTGGGGGCATATTTAAGGTTTACACTATAAAAATAGGCATTTTTCACAAATTTACGTTTTTTCACAATTTGCAGGCGATCTTGGAACAAAAGCCCCACAAATTTCGGGGGGTTACTGTAAATATTTGGGGTACTGCTCTCAGGAAAAATGTCTCTGAATGTTACTGAAATGCTGCATACCCATAGGAAAGCGTATGACTTGGTAATAACCAGGTGCTTCGTTCTTCTTTACCGGCTCCATAAAAGGCCACGCATTCTGGTGTGACTGAAAAGCAAACAAATATACTTGCATACTTCACAGGAGAAATCCACACAAAGACCATTCAAAATGGTCAAACACAGTGAAGTGCATCACCTTAACTTGTTGCAAAATGGTCTTTAATGTGCTATAGAGCTGATCTGGATCTTTCACTTCTTTGCTGTTACAAACAAAGATATTTTAAGAAATTTGTGTTAAACACTGCAAATCAGAGTAATTGGATTTTTATTGAAGTACAAAATCTGACAATAAGGATTATATTTTTACCCTTTTCCCATGGGTTTCCAGCCTGTCTCACCTATAAACAAAAAGGAAAATAATTTAATTTATTGAATAACACCTTTCAAGTTCTATGCCCCATAAGTCTCTGAGTGACTTCTGAAGAATAAAGAGACAATATATGAAATAATAAAATCTTAAAATGACAGGAATGTGGGAATTAATAAAATGCAAATAATCTTTACTGCTGGGATACTTAAATGCTAACTTTAGGCAGAGGATATTATTTATACACTAAACAAAACTACTTATTTATTTAACGGACCTTTTATATTGTTTACAATGGAAGTCGATAGAAATCATAATGTCTGTGCCATAACACTGTAGTGCTATGCTATCAACAAGCTTGTGGGGCATTAAGTTGGTGTAATGTTCACATTTTAAGTTTACTACATTGTAAATGAGAGGTTCAACTTATTACAGTAACATTCCTTTCTCACCATACTTTTAGCTTCACTCAGTTTTAGTTACTGCTGTAAACTGCTAGATGTGTCGGAGTGTCTCAGAGACATTTAACGGGACATAAAATGCTAACCTGCAAAATAAGTACACTTTTTTATTTTACTATGAACAGTATTTAACATTACTTCCACTGCCAGCTACATAATCTTGAAATAAAGTGGTCAAATGCCAACATGCAGTATTTGTGTCAAAGTAGAGTCCTGACATACGTATGCCTGGAATGCTCTCGATTGGAATCTGGCGAACACCCTCCTTAAAACAGGAGAGGCCAGGATACACCTTGCGTATCTGGGCCTGCTTCCGCTCTATCAGCTTCTTAATAATCTGAGAAAAAGTAAGAGAATCAGAGAAAAAACACACATAGCCTCCAACAATCGAATAATTTCTCACCCTGTTTGTTATATGTCTATGCACAGCTAGAATAAGCAAATATATTAGAAACAGTGTGTAGGAGATACCCATGCGAATTTGCCATCATAGGCATATTAATTAAAACAGCATGAAAAATACACATCCTGTCTGTCAGTTGCACACATACGCATTAGCAACCATTGATTTAAATATTAAGTAAATGTTAAAGCCTAAACCTAACTCTGACATTATATGAACCCAAACTGTGAAGTTAATGAAAACAAAAAAAAAACCAAATTATTCGCAGATTATTCACGTCTTACTTAAATTATGCAAACCAGACACACACCTCTTTTTGTTTTTTGATGATGACAGAAAATTCTGTGTAGGGAATGCTGGGGTTTAGTTCACAGCCCATGAGTGTTGCTCCTTCATAGTCTTTAATATAACCTACATACTTGGCCTTGGGTACATTAATGTCCTTGGAGAACCCCTACAATAGAAAAGGGTGAAAAGTTAAGTTTGCATTTACGAAGGAATTCACAGAAAACTGTTAAATACAAAGTAACAATGTTACATGTTTTCAGCTGCTATAATAAGCATTCAGGCACTAAAGATGTAAATGTTGAATAAAGAATAGAATGAAGAACAAGGAATTGGCAAGAGTAAAAAGCACTGAATTAAAAAGATGCAAAATAAAAACATATCAAACAAGCAAGAAAGTAAGCTAATTAAATTGGTATACAAAATAAGAACATAAGAAACAAGGAAAAAAAGATAACTTCTACTTTTGGCTACACCGATTAAGTGTCGCCACAGCGGATCAACTGTCTCCAGTTCCTTCTATTCTCTGTATCTTTCTCTCTCACACCTGCATGTATGTCATCCCTCACCACATGCCTAAACCTCCAATTAGACCTTTCTCTATTCCTCTTTCCTGGCAGCTCCACCATCTGCATCCTTCTCCCATCATACTTAAGTCTCTCCTCAGCATACATCCAAACCAACACAATCTTGCCATTTAGACGTTTCCTCCAAAAGGTCCAACTTGAACTGAATTAACTCATTCCTGATTCTGTCCATCCTCATAACATGCAATGCAAATCTGAACATTTTCAACTCTGCCATCTCCAGTTCTGCTCTCTCTCTTTTCGTTAGTGCCACTGTCTCCAAACCATCAAACCAGACAACATAGCTGGTCTCACTACTGTCTTGGTCCCCTTCCCTTTCACTCTTACTGGTACCTTCTCCCTACTCCCTGCATCCTCACCATTCCACTGTCCTCCCTCTCATTCACACAGAGGTGTTCTGTCTTAGTCATACTGACCTTCATTCCTCTCTGTTCCAGAGCATATCTCAAACTCTCACTACAGATCACGTCATCTGCAGACATCATAGTCCACAAGGACTTCTGTCCGATATTGTGTGTCATCCTTTCCATCACCATAGCAAAAAAGCAAGATGTCCAATTTACACCAGGGATTACAACCAATCCCTGGTGTAAACCCACCTCCACCTTGAATGCATTAGTCACTTCTACAAAAGACCATACTGCTGTCACACTGCCCTCGTACATATCCAATACCACCCTTTCACTCTTAACTGCCACTCCGGACTTCCTCATACAATAGAACAGGAAGAGTCGAAAATGTTAAGATTTGCACTTGGAGTGACAAGGATGGACAGAATAAGGGATGAATTTATTAGTCAGAAAAAGTCAGAGAGGGGAGATTGCATTGGTAGGCAATTTAGGAAAATCTGATCATTATTTATTTTGCAACCAATGTTTCCAATGTGTCTGATAGGAGATAATATAATCACTTATTGTCAGGAAAGTGGTGAAGACAGCGATTCAAAGTCCTGGTCCAGTGGCAAAGACAGTCATTGGAGTGCATTTTATCCACTATACTACACCGTCACAGAATAAGGAAGTATTTCTCGCTTTCAATTCAGTTACTCTATTTTCACAGTGTGTATATAGGGTGTACATAAACCTGAGCATAAACTTCCATAGAGTAAAAGCAATTTTCAATATTCATCACAAGTGCCCAGTGGGAACAACAAGGGTTGCATATTTCAAATCAGTGAATGTATTTGTTGGCCTGTTTTTCCTCATTCTGCACTTTATCCTATACTACTACAGATGCTTCTAAGGGTTAAACTCAACCTGAGGTAACAACATGAAAGAAAAAAATCAAATTAGCCACATTCATATGACAGGCCAAACTGCAAAAAAAGTTACACCTTAATGAGAAATTGAATGAGGCTATTAAGATTTTATGAGGCACATTCAAAATATTTCCACACTTTTTGAACTCTATTTATTAAGAATTAAAAAAAAACAAATGGCAACATTTCAACATAGTCACCTTCCTTCGCGATGCAATTTTCCAGCCTGCACATCATTACATAAAAATCTTTTTGTCCTTAAAGCTTCTTTTAAATCAGATGATGCTAAATGGCACTAAACTCTCAGACACACCCAATTACTGCTCTTCTAGCCTTCACCCATTCCAACAAAAAATATAAAAGTACGAAAATCTTTTGAACATTGTTGTATGCAATGTATGCTGTGACTGTTAGTTATGTCTGTTATTAAATAGTAGTTGCATATGTGTGCAAGTGCACCTGTAAAGTCTTCAATGTTGAGGCATGAATCTTCGTGACTAAACATGTTTACTAAGGAGAAATTATTTCACTTTCACTTTCATAAGTCAAAATGTGGCACATCGCTTTCATACTTTCATTTTAGCAAAGCTTTGGCAGGACAAACTTGGGATGCTGTACAAGAGGATGCTGGCATTTTACATGAAGGGGCACAATTAGTACACTGTCTCTAGTAAAACTGATACCAAATCTCAATTTTTTGTCTTTGCTAAGTACCGGATGTTTAAAATCAGGTCAAACATGAGAACGTATTAACCTTTGTATAAGAGTTATTCATCTAAAATGACCCAAACTACTGCCAAAGTGTCTCATTATATAACACAACATGAAAAGAAAGCAATACAATATATTGAGACCACTACTGCTTGTACTAATATCACTGAAACCATTAAAGCACTTTAATGTCAGATTTTGGGACAAGATTAATACTGGTATCCACATCTAATATTCACTGATAGAAAAAAACTTTGTTGGCACAGTCAGTTCACCACTAACCTGCTTTTTGAAGTACCCAATAGCATATTCGTCAGCATAAGTGAGGAAGTTGAGGATCTCATGCTTGATGTGATACTCTTTTAGGTGGTTCATCAGATGAGTTCCATAACCCTAAGACGAACCAGAATGTCCAATGTTAAAGACATTCAGCTCAGGACAGACTACTGTTAGACAAGTAACAAGTGACTGAAAATAAGAAGTTAGAGAAAAGTGCACTGCTAATAATTATTTAAAACTTTTGGTACTAGATTGTATGTTAAATTGTAGTCACAACACTATTTGAGATTATTTACAAAATGAAAACAATAATGAAAAAATTAAAAATGCAAGCAGAACGTGGGGAACATAGTGCATAAAAAATTTAAAAAGCCCTTTGCTCATTAATATCTTACAGTTTTAAAGAACAACTCAAGGAAATAGTTTTAAAGAACAACTTAAGGAAACTCAAGATCTCATCAATGATTCTCACCTTCACTTGTTCGTTAGAGGTAACAGCACAAAAAACGATCTCAGTGAAGCCTTGAGATGGAAACATCCGGAAGCAGATACCCCCAATCACACGACCATCTTTGATTAAAGACAGCGTTTTGTGCTTCCTGTGTGAAGAGAAAGCAGATGAACCTTGCTGTAGGTCATCAAGCATCAAACAAAGTGGTGCTCCTAACAACGTGATAATCCTCACAAAACAGGACCTCCAGTGAGAAGGTATTATTTGGGTGGTGGACTATTCTCAGTCCTGAGTTTAAATACTGCCATGCTTGATCCATATTAGTGTGTGCGTGTGTGTGTGTGTGTGTGTTTATTGCATAGATTGGATCACCCACAGCAGTGGCACTGGAGTGTCATTGCTGGATTAAGAATAGAATATGATCCAAAAACATCCAGCCAACTTTTTTGTTTGTTTGTTTACTTGTTTACACCTGCAATGTTAGCTATATCTAATAAAGTGGGCACAGCGTTTAAAAATCTATTCTTTGCAATGCACACACAGATCAACCTGCGACTACCATATCAGGGTCACACTGAAAATATGAGGAAAATAATATCCTTCTATTAAGTGAAATAAACTTATTCAAACAAACACAAAACTGACCCAATTTTTTACTTTTAAGCAAAGGCTGCTAACTATTTGTTTTTGAAACTTCTGGTACTTCTTGCAGTCTAATTTTTGCAGATTATGTTGTTATCCTAATGCGTTTTAATTTGTTTAATTTTATCAATACATTGTCAAATCTTCACCGCTTTAAAAGAAGTAAATGCACTCCAGCTAAAAACCTAGATTATTTGCATATTTTTAATTCATGAATTTAATAATTAAGTATAAAGAGGTGTTAATGACCTTTTGTCATTTTTAATAACTATGGCTGTAAGACTATTAAGAGAATGCTTAATATATTCTTAACATGAGCAGCCCCATCAAACATCATGAATATAATTTGTTAAAATTTGTTAAAATGTGCATAAGTAATAACAAGCCCAGTGTAAGGAAAAGAACATGGCACTAATATATATAAAACATATAGATGGAAGCATATTCACATTTTGCTGTCAGACAAAAGGCTGCATTTAAAGTGAATGTTTCCACATTAAACAGCTGACTACTGAAATGTTCACTATTATTTATAAAACTGAAAAAGCTTACTGTTGGCACATCCTATGTTAGCACATGTTAGTACAGGTGGTACGAGTATATCATGAAGTGGTCTAGGTAAAAACAAAATGCTTTTGAGGGGTGCTTTGCACCAATGACACAACATAAAATAGTTTTTGTTGGGACAGCGGAGTTTTCGGATATTTGAATAGCAAGAACTACTAGCCTGAATTTCACGTTGTTTAAATCAAGAGACAAAAAAATGCACCTACATTCATAAAACTACATACGTATAACATAAAACTGTAACAGAGACCTGAACATGCTGCTAATGCAAGCTTTGAGCTCTCTCCACCCAGAGAGGGTGGGAGAGCTCAAAGATATAGTGGCAACAGGTAAGTGACATACGGGTCAAAGACGAGGCGTGTGATGTATTCTTTGGGCATGCGGGGCAGCTGGTGGGAGAAGACATTTTGAAGGCCCACTAGCCACATCAGTATCTTCTTGTTGGGTTTCTGGTTGAGGGAGTTGCCGATAACGTGGAACTCTATCACACCACGTCTCTCTTCCAACCTTGCAGCCTCGTCTCGTGCTGAGTGGGCTGAAAGAAGACTGGTCTGAGAGAGAGAAAGGAAAAAAACTTTAAATACTTTCTAAATTGTACACTGCACTGAATATGCAATATGTTACAAAAGCATTTTTGTAATAAGAAATACTAATTTAAAGGCTGAAATGTTTAATGCTATATGATAAGTGTGGCAAGCAAAGTAGGACAAACTGATAGTCCGATGTCTACAAGCATAATACATGCAGATTAATTACCATACGTATATTCTATTGATTTACTGTTTCTTTCTTTGTCTTTCTCTATTTTAACATACCTACAGACGCATAAAACAACAAAATAAGCGGATATTTGTTCATTCTTGTCAATGCCTTATTAAAAAAAATGCCCTTTTTTTTAGGCGTTTAGCTCATATGCATCCCCAAATACATTTTTTACATCATAAAAATGTTACAGTATTAGCTCAGCACTGTAGGTGTGGTATTTAAAAATTGCTTATGTAATTAGATGCTTCATTTCACTTCTATGTGGAAGAAAGATGCTATATGAAAATAATAATTGCAGTTAGGATCCCTCTGTCCGTGGAATCTCTGGTCAACCTACTAATCAACCACTGTCATGTGTAATCAAAGTGACCACAGCTGATATGGGATATATAAGTCAATTTTAATTTTTAACTCAGAATCTTACAAAACCATGCAGACTCTTTACCTCTGGTCCAAGCATGGCAGTAGGATCTGTAATGGTGGACATGACTTCATTAATCAGCTCTATGGGAATGTCACCAATGACCCGTGCTTTCTTAGTGTCTTCATGAGACAAAGGTTCAGAGGACTTCCGCTTTTCTCCACCTTCAAAAGCAGAAAAAAGCATGTAGACTGCAATGTGCTAACTTCCACGTGAGAGTAACTGTTGTGTCACTGCACCGACTGCAACATAATATTACAACATGCCTAAAACCCACCTAAGCGATATCAGCTGATCAACATAATCAAGGTGTTTTGATGACGGCTAACAAATGTGTATAGTAGCAATTTTTGTTTACTTAGACTGGGTTCCAGAGCCGATGTTTTGCGTGCTGGGCTCACACTGCCTCCCCCTGTCAGCTCCGCAGGAGAGGAACTGTTGGTGTAATACAGCGGTCTGGCCACTTGAGGTGCACTGATAACTGAACCAGTCAAACAGAGAAAGATGCACAAAGCACCAGTTGGAGAAGTCTACCTTTAATATACACAATTCTTTTCACCCAATACAGGGGCCATTCACATCATAAAAGATACAGTGTAAGGGGGTAGAGCTTTAAATTTAAACTACCTCTGGGGATCTGTCCTCCTGATGAACCAATCATGAAGTCTTCACTCCAGATAGGAGAATTGGGACTGTACACCTCCTCCTCCAGCATTGAAAGAAACCTGAGCACATAGAAAAATAGACACATTGCACATTCATTGCAGCACTTGCCAGTACAATGTTCTAACTCTGATAATTCTGTATGCATGTCCTCACTTGGGGAAGTGAGTGAGGATGAGTGTTCGTTTCTCAGGAGGCAGTTTATCTTTCTCCTGCCTGGCCTGCTCTAGAAGCTGTTTCCTCATGACGGTGAAGACAGAGCGCAGGAGAGTGCGGCCAAATATCTGTGTGGCCTCATAACGTGGGAGACTGTCGCAGAACTGTGGGACATTACAGTAGCACAGCCACCTAATACACACACAAACACAGTTAAGATAAAAAAAAAACCTTCAAATAAATTGTGTTTCAAAGTCTGTGGTTGTAGTCTAAAGCTTTTATGAAATACGTAGATGCTAAAAGTCTAACAAATTTGAATTATTGTTTTATCAACATATCAACATCACAGTCTTAGTTTGTTACATTTATTTCCTTTATCAGTGGACTGTATTTTTTTAAGCTACAGAGGGCTACATATATTTCTGAATTTCAGAAGGCCCAGCCTGGAGATGATGACAGAGACCTCATCTACTTCCAGACCTCTACACAACAGGTTTGGGTATCCTGTTCATCCCTTTCTTAACATTGTCCTTTTTAACATATTCTAAATTATACTGTCATTTTTAAAAGCCTTTCAGAATGAAGAGCGCTGTAAGGATAATGGCTGCAAACACTGTGGCTTAAAAGGACAAAGCACCCAAATGCTAAATTAAAAATGCAATGTCAATGTTACATTTTAATTACATTTAAATATTATTTTTCAACAACATTACAAAAAATATCTTAACATAAATCATTACATCTACAGCAACTTTAAAAGAACAGTCTGCTTTATATTCAGCAATCAAGAATGTTTACCCAATTCCATAATGCAAACTGATGCAACTGTTTATCAACTTTGCATTTATGACCAGTTTGTCTACCTGGTGTAGTTGATTTTGTACCCAGCCACATCATCAGTAGGTACCCGCTGCCTCCTTTGCGATGGCGTCTCCAGTTGCCAGTAGTTGATCTGGTTGAGGAACATCTTGGCCAGCTCCATAATAGTCTGGCGCTCTTTAGAAGGGAGGTGACTAAACTTATACTGCACAAAGTTATTCACCCCCTAGAACACACACAGGCAGCCAGAAAGCTTTTTAGTGACCCAAAAGACCACCTTCAGATCTGCAGAGATGCTTATAGACATGTAACACAAAAATCCCAATAACAAAAACATAAGTTTTCAGTTGACAGTTACAGGCTGAATAATCAGAAAGATCTGGCTTGTCAGCCAAACAGGATAATGGGGAGGTAGATGCTTAACTAGACAGCTCTAGCATCACAGAATATCATCTTGAGATGTACTCAGGTTTTCTCTAGCAATTTTTGCATACATCTTGTGGGTTTGTCTGTTTTAACCAGTTCCTTACTCTGCCAACAAATGAGCTTGTCGAAGTTGGCTAATGATAATTTACCTGCTCAATGCTGGGTTTCTCAAATGGTGGGCTCTCCAAAGCCTCCACCACAGGCCTCCCCATTTGCAGGATACATTTCCTCAGCAACTAAGACAATGAAAAACGCATGTCAGGTCTCGTCTTTGACAGACATACACCAAATCGTATCTAGTTCTAATCAATATGGAACCAAATGTACTATAGCCTTTAAAACTAAACAGACACTTTAATGTATTTAAGTAACCTCTATACCTTTACGCAGAGGCCATGTACTCATTTAAGATGATTTGTTTAGGAGCATGAATGCCATCTAAGTGACACTTGACTGAGTTTTTTATGGGCTCATGTCTGAACCTTCCACAAGGTCTAATTCTATTGGCAATGCTTTACAAAATTTGTATAAACAATTGTCAGAAATGGTTGTACCATCAAGGACAAAAGGGCATCTGGACACTCTGAAAAATGTATTTTCCATATATTTACTGAACTGTATGGGATATACGTATTTACCATATAAAACTGTAAAGTAACAGGAAACAATACTCTGGCAGGTGAATAGCAAGGTACCTTGACCCATGTCATTTTTAAGGCAGAAAGGTAGAAGCATCTACAACCTATGTGTGAAACAGTAGAGTAGAATCAATATTTCAGCACCTTAAAAATCTAATTTCAATGTGCATATGTAGTCACCTTAAAGAGGGAGAAGTAGACTTGCTTAGTATCTGCATCCTCTTCTTTGTGGACACAAGTGTAAAGGTATTCAACATCTAGAACGATACCCAGCAACCTGTTCATCTCCTCTTCTGATATGTTCTCCAGATGAGTTACATGATCTCCTGGCCAATAAGAAAGAACTTCAGAGAGGGATCCCCTTTAGAAACCTAACAGGCTTGTTCAACCATGCTCTAAAAACATGCAATACTACAGCATTTCTACAGCCTCAAACAAACACACACACACCTTACCTAAAGAGTGGCTGCAACTCCTACAAGGCTCAAGCAGATTAACAGCAATTGGTTGCTCTGCTCTAGGCGGAGTTGGAGGGGGAGGAGTAGGAGGCGGATTCTGGCTCTTCCAGCCATTACATTTACAAGCTCCCTCGGCCTGTGGCAGAAAAGAGAGGGAGAATACACCAGCTGACAGAGGTGCAACACATGCAGATTTGATTACATTTTTCTAAACAAATATATGAAACATTTATATTTTTATGTATTTTACTTTAAATTAATTCACCTCAATCCAAACACATCTAATTAACTTGTTCTTTGAAAGGAAGACATGAGGACTTCAGGCACCAAACGACATGAAGTTGAAAAGGTCAATAAACAGCCACTGCACTAACAGCAGTATTTACTTACTTTGAAAGTAGTTTCATATGTATTTAAGTGTTCCTAGATCGGTCTCTTATTTTTAAAAAATAATGAATTGAGTTTTTCCTCATGCTGTTTTAGTGCATTAACAGCCTCACCACAAATGCAACAGTTGGGCATCCCCGGTCATAACATAAGCAATTTCTTCTGGGATCAATTGATTTCTGATTGTGATTAATGCAGTGTTGTTCTTGTCTTGTTCGTGTGTCTGTGTAATAAATATGAGAGTCATAATTATGAGAGATTTGCTCTGGGATCAATAAAATATTTTGCGTCTAATTCTGATCAATGTAAACACATGAAGCAGCGCATGCAGGCGAGCTCGAGCTGCACGCGGGCAGGCCCCGCCCCCCGGCAGCTGTCATCCTGTCAAAACAAAGACGGCGCTCCAGCCTCCCGACGAACCAAATTCACTCCGAGCCGCGTTTCATAACTAACTTCACTATCAAGCTCACCTCTCGTATAACCGTCGACACATACTTTAGCAAAAACATTAAGCCACAAATTTATGAAAGCGTGCACTCGCGCTTCAACATCTAACCAAAACAAATTTTACAGCCCTGAAATTGACGAGCCGCCAGTTCCAGCCCCGTGTGTGTGTCCTCCGCCACTTCGGCTCGCACGTATATCTCTTCTCTGCTCTCACGGAAATGATAAAACAGCGTTCTTGTTTTGTATGTTTTCTTTTTTATTCAGAATTTTGGTTCGTCAGTGAGCAGCCGTCGCACAAAAAACAAAAACAAACGGTACTTGTGCAGCTAATTTTGCAAACGAATGACGAGATTAAGGCGACGGCGTTTATGCTGCGCTTGCAAATTTACGAGTGAGTTTCAGCAGTCTGGAGCTCGAATGTGCTCGAAAAAACACACATACTTACACACACACACACACACACACACACACACACACACACAGAAAGAGAGAGAGGGAGAGAGAGCACTGAAATGCACTCCGGGCAGATCCGTGCGCGTCCCCTGCGTTACCTTACAGGACGAGTACACTCCGAGTTTCTCCAGTTTCTTGAGGCGCGGCGAGGCGCGTAGCTGCGCCTTCTTCACCGCGATACGCGCGGAGCCGACTGCCGCTCCGGAGCCCTCGGCTCCCGCGACCCCTGGAGCCGCCGGAGCCGAGCCAGCAGCGCCCACAGCCGGGGAGCCCTGGGCGATGGCCGCGGACTCCGCCATCTCGCTCTCCAGGCCCCGCGGTGGGGAGGAGAGGAGGAGAAGGGGGAGGGGACGGGGGGACGGGGGGAGGGCGAGGGGCTCCGCGGCACACCGAAATCCTCGACGACGCCGCGCTGCCTCTACTCCTCTACGGCAGGATCAGACATGGCGTTCATCCCTGTTTTTCATTTGACATTGTAAGTGCACCCCGCGTCCGCTAGGGGAAACAAAAAAGCATGATTTCCACCTCGATTCGAGGGAAAGGGTAAAAAACACGCACTGGCTGAAATTCAAGGTCATATAAACGCGACAAAAAGTGGAAGACGAAAAAAATGCAAAAAAAAGGAGTTCAACGAAGAGCGACGCGAAATATGTAACACAACAGTAACTGTACACGCCCAGTCCTAACACGATAAACATGCTTACTTGTATAAAAACACAAAATAAAAATGGCAATGGACCAATTTGCAGTCCCTATCTCGACCCTTGGGATAAATATGCCCATAATAATGCGCTCACGCAGGGTCTCAGTCCAAAGTTTTCAAGTGGAGCTCAGGTCTGGTGTAGAGAAGCAATAATCTGAGGAAGCACATACCAACATAGTTTAAGCGCATCGTTAACAATTGACTTTTAATCAGGATGACTTATGGTTTGAACAAAAAGGACAGTAGTTAATGCGATTACTGTGCGTCAACATTTGTTCAAACCAAATCAAACTTTAAACCAAATAAAAAGGCTTTAAATACAGATGATTGCCATGACACTCGCTTTTTTTGGCTCTGGCTGCACACACAATTAAAAAACATAAAAGAACACAAACAAAAGTGGATGTTTCTTTCTCTTATTTTCTTTTTGTTAATAACACTACATACATTTATAAGACCACCATTGATTATAATTTAACCATTTTGTGAAAAAAGAAACACAAGTCCAAACCCCTATCAAAGCAGTTCCTGGTTACTGTACATTTTTAATGATTATCTAGACAACTCCCTATCAAGCATTAGTTCTGCAACAGTAAATGGAAAAGTAGACTGCATTGCAACACCCTATTTACAGTAAATTATTTATATATATTTATATCACTCTGGCTGTATTTAGAGCAGATAAATTCATGAACAAAATTAGTGCAAGGCATGGAGTAAAACACCTGGGTGTGTTAAAACAAGAGAGATTTTGTTTTTTTTATAAAAACAAGCAACTTTAACACCAGGTTATGTTTGTGTAAGGGATTTAGCGAAAAACGACTACTCATCTTTATGTGGAAGGAAGTGTGTGCTAAATGAAGTGGTGCATGTTTTTTCACTACATCAATGCAATGTCACGGTGTAGACCCCTTTGCATTCGTGGACATGCTGACTGAAGGACACACAGGCACACACACTCATACTGTGCCAAAAGAACTGTGCTGACAAAATAGTAAAGGCGCACCATGACAGGCCAGACAGCACTGTGGGAAAGGACTCAAATTATATATATGTGTGCATAAGTATGTAAATAACAGCGTGGTTAGTTTGTTGGTTGTAAAGAGTTTTTTGCTTGTTTTTCTTTTGTTTTGTTTTTTTTACAGGCAGTACAGTCAAAAGAAGTGGGCAGTCAGCTATTGCACAGTGCCATGGAGGCAACTAGAAGCAGAATAGGACCAAACAGAGAAGGGGATGTATAGAAAAAATAGGGGGAAAGAGGGGTCATGGATAATCTGTCTCTTCCTCTCTCACCACCTGTGCCATGGGATAAGGTTAAAACTTTGATTTACATTTAGGCCTTGTAGTGAACCATGCATCCATTATTCCGCAAAGTATTTTTTCTATAAAACAAAACAATAAAAAAGGTGAAAACAAAGAAAAGAAAGACCTTGTCTGAGAAATAGAGGCTATAGAGTCTTTAGCTATAACAAGATGGGTGAATTCATATAGAAGCCCTGCCCCTTTGCCTAAGGTTAGCAAATGGCATAAGGAAGAATTTTCCAATGAGCATTTGTGAAAGCAGAGTTATGTCTGGACTCAAGTCATAACCTTCAAAAAACAGAATGAAGGGCCTGTACAAGAAAAAGGACAGGGTGTAGCTTTTGTTACTGCTGGCCACCAAGTTATGGAAGAGAACAGAGCAGGGCATGTCATTAGTTACAGTCATAACCAAGTCAGGGGAGGGGCAGGGCCTTGCATTAGTTATAATGGTAACAGAGTTTTGTGTATGCAATGTCTGCATTAGTTGCTGCAGCAGGGGGCCTTGGCAGGTGGGGCTGTCTCAGTTAGGTCCACGCCCCTACTCCGCCCACTGTTGGTTCCAGAAGCTTGGGGCTCACTCTTGGGCAACCTTTTAGCTGGAATAGAAAAGGGGACAGAAAAAGCTAAAATTTAGCAAACTGAACTGGTTAAAAAAAATGACACACCCAAAAACCCCCCCCCCCCCCCCCCCCCAAAATGACACACCCAAAACAAGCAACACTCCAAAAAATATCCCAATTATAAACGTATAAAGTGTTCTACTGCCATGTATAAAAACTGATATCTGCAACATTGTGGTAGAAATTAAGACATACCAATGGCCATGAAAATCTCATTCACATTCATGGAGGTCTTAGCTGATGTCTCCATGAATAGCAAACTGTTGTCATCCGCATAAGACTGGGCATCCTGAAAAACAGCATCCCAGACAAATGAGTCAACAAACTGACCATATTGACCATTGACTATAGTGCTACTGTGCTGTGCCGAGCATTCCAGATGCTTAATTTTGTGTTCTATCTAAAGCAAACCCACAAAGGAACGCTAAATTCATGAAGAGACATTACACCAAAAGCCTTTTCAGTTTCAGTTAAAACATTTTTTTTTTTTAAGTTTTAGCAGACACTTTGCTTCAAAGTAAACATTGTGAATACAATATGAGACAAGAAAGGACATTATAAACCATCAAAGTACATTATATGGACAAAGTGTTGGGTCACCTAACCATCACACAAACAGAAACTTTAATAACACTGCATTCACAAACAGACATATGGAGTTGGTTGCCCCTTTGCAGCTGGAATAGTTTCCACTGTTCTTGGAAGGCTTTCCACAAGATATTGAAGTGTTTCTGTGGGAACCTGTGCCCATTTATTCTGTAGAGCAAGGGTGTAAAACTCCGGTCCTGGAGGGCCGGTGTCCTGCATAGTTTGATGCTTCTTCTACTCAAACACATTCAATCAATCTGGCAATTAACTGTTGAGGTGAACCAGGTGTTTCTGTGGAGGAAAATCAACTAAATGTGCTGGCCGCGAATATAGAGCATGCAGGAGATGAGAAACTGATATTGGATGAGTAGGTCTGGCTTGGAATCTCTGTTCCAATTCACCCCAAAGCTGTTGGATAGGGTTGAGGTCAGGGTTCTTGTCAGGTTCTTCCACACCAAATTCATCCAACCATGTCTTTATGGCCCTTGCTTTGTGCACTGGGGTACAGTAATGCTGGAACAGAAAAGGTTCTGCCCCAAACTGTGTCCAGTTTGTAGTTTGAAGCATGGTGTTGTTCAAACTGTCTTGTTATGAGGAAGCATTAAAGTTACCCTTCACTTGAAGTAAGGGGCCTAGCCCAAACCCTGAAAAACAGATGTGTCCCAATACTTTTGTCCATATAGTGAATGAGGATTTACTTAAGCAATGGAAAGGGATGAAACGGTCTAACTGTATTGCAGCACATCTGTGTTCTGTATATCTGTGTGTTGCATGTTTGAAGTTAACACACTAGCATGTAACTAGAGCATTAGTACATTTTGAAGCATAAGTTTTAATGTACTGTTACTTATGAAAGGTCTAAAAATGTGAAAATAGAAACATGAACATATTAATAAGGTATGTTTTTCACAGCTTCTTAATATTGCTGTACTGAAAATGTATCAAATTGAGACTACAATCACATATCAGACAAACTAATTAATTTAATCAAACAATTATTACACCTGCATCAACTAACGTTAAAAATCATTTTAAAAGTTAATACATGGTTGCTTTGTACAAGGCATTGAAGTAAATTCTGCATTTGCATATACATGTAATAAAAAAAAAAAAAACAAACTCACTAATGCACACATTCTTTTTGGTAACACTCTGAATCTCACCTGGAAGTCAACAGCTCTTTTGTTAGCAAGGTCCGCCTTATTTCCGGAAAGAGCTATGACAATGTTTGGGCTAGCCTGCCTCTGGAGCTCCTTCACCCAATTCTTCGCTCTTGCAAATGACTCCTGAGTAGCATAAAATGTAAGATTTTGGTTAGCAGTAAATTAGGATCAGCAGCTACCCTTATAGGACAACAAACCAATATTTGAAAACATTTATGAATACCCATGATCAGGACATATATTACAAAGCACACATTACATGTGATGGTAAAAAAGTTGCCTAAATGCTTGGTTTTATAGTGTAAACCCTAAATATGTCCCCAAATATGCTTACAAAACACTAATATAAATTTATTTCTATTGATTATTCAGGAAGGGTATGAATACTTTTAGACATGCCACTTTTTGCATAATTGTACATAAAAGCTCAGAAATGTTTTTTCTTCAATGATGTCTTTAGTACATCATTGTATTATGTTTTTGCATACACCTGTCATTTCCCATCTAAATTTGACTTGCTGGTTGAATAAAATCAACTTTAAGTGAAAATTTGCCTGGGGTATGAATAATTTCGAGGCTCACTGTGTGTGTGTGTGTGTAAATTTTCTTTTACAATATGTCATGGGATGTGTGTGTTTTGTTTACCTAAGAACTAGATAGCTAGATAGCACCAGGATGCAACACGGAAAGGTCTGTTGGCAGAGGCAGTGTGATGCTCTGGACAATGTTCTTCCAGGAAACCATGGGTCCTGGCGTTCATGTGGCTTTTACTTTAACACAGTATTTTCTAATGGCAGTGGCGTCTTTAAGTCTGTCACACTGCAGAAATTCTTTAGGAATGGTTTAGGGAACATGACCAAAAAAAAAAAAAGTTCTTGACATGGCCTCCAAATTCTCCAGATCTCAATCCGATCAAGCATCTGTGGAATGTGCTGGACCAACTAGTCTGATCCATTGAGGCCCCACCTCACAACTTACAGGACTTTCAAACCTTCCAAAAAAGGCTACGGATATTCCTATGATTAGATTAAACTTGCACTACAAAGTGGTTTTGAAAACAAATTGGGTACACTGCTTGCAACTGTACCAGTAAAAATATTAATTTACCTATTATTGCACTCAGTTGTAAACATGACAGTATTTAGATCTTGAATGTATATACAGTAACACCCCGATTTTCATGGGGGTTACATTCCAAGAGCACCTGCGTATAGTGAGAAACCCCTTTGTTGTGTAAAAGAAATGCCTAGAATAGCCTATTTCCATAGTGTAAACCCTAAACACACACATATATATACATTTGAGATTATATATATTTGCCTGGGTATGAGTACCCCAGGCAAATTTTCACTTAAAGTTGATTTTATTCAACCAGCAAGACATATTTAGACGGGAAATGACATAGGTGTATGCAAAAACATAATACAATGATGTACTAAAGACATCAATGAGACAAAAACATTTCTTGGCTTTTATGTACAATTATGCAAAAAGTGGCATGTCCAAAAGTATTCATACCCTTCCTCAATAATCAATCGAAAAGCCTTTATTGGCTATTACAGCAATCAAACGCTTCCTATAATTGCATACCAGCTTTTTGCAAGTCTCCACGGG
>JBBJLR010000145.1:5960936-5974014 GCA_037577145.1 Brachypetersius gabonensis
CTCTCTCTCTCTCTCTCTCTCTCTCTCTCTCTCTCTCTCTCTCTCTCTCTCTCTCTCTCTCTCTCTCTCTACTCCCCTCCCCCTAGTTCTTTCTCCCTCTGTCAGATGTTCTCTAGCAATTGCAAGAGGTGACATGTTGTCAGAGAAAAGTGCTACACACGCAGATTGAGCCATGTGTTTAGTTGTTTAAAGTAACATAAAATCATGCTAGCTTAAAAACAGCTGTCCTTTTTGTATGGTGATGGGACAATTGGTAAGGAAGACTCAATAGTGTAACCAAATCACATTTTCATGAGAGAAGAATTCTTAGGAGAGAAGAGTAATATGGATGACATAGATCAGATCAGAAGTGCTACCGTCCTTTCTAAACCCACTCTGAGAGCGAGAGCTATGACAGGTTCTACACTTTGGTTTTTCAGTTTATCAGATGACTGGTGTCTTCAGGAGAGCAGCAGGAATTATGTTAGCATCCGCTTAGAACAGTTCAAAAGTAATCGCTGGTCTGAATGGGAAGAATGTTTAAATGCATTGGTCTAGTGCTTCAGCAACAGAGATTTCTCCTCTCCTTCAAGATTAACATGCCGTTTTTGGACTGCATAGAAGTATTGCTAGGTTTCTAAGGACCATGTGTAGTCTTATAGTAAAACAGCAATCACTGCAAATGTTTGTCTCACTGTAAATTTCTTTCTTTCTGTGCTTTTCTAAGCCACTACTCCTTTAGTATTCTTTTTAGCATAGACAGCATTCTAACCTCGAATGTTCTGCTAGATTTCTTATCCGCTAGATATGCCTGGATTTCCGGTACGACAATCCAACTAGTCCTGGGACGTTTTTTATTATAGACAGTGAGATCAAAAACTGGTTGTGGTGAATCACCAAGTCTTTTGTATATATTGGTTAATTCTTATAAAATAAATGTAATTGTGGTGGCTGGGGGTAAGAGGCCCCCAAGGCTATTTATTTTGGTGCCCTACCCCTGAAGATCTCTGGTGGGTCACAACCATGAACCAAGACACGGACCACAAGAGATAAATTATGCACAGCACATTTCTTTTTTATGAGCTCCATAACGTAAATCACCTCCCCACCCTGGACTAGGTCTTTTCCCCCCACAGCCCACACGTGTTTGCCCACAGAAAAGCACACAACAAAGTATAGTTTCAAAATACACTCAGTATCAGGAGAATGGAGGGCAAATATGGTTTCAACACTACACAGCAAGCTCATGATCACAACATCTTCCACGCTAAGGGGAAGAAGACAAAGAGGAGGTCAGAGACACCACACACATCAGGGAACCAAAATGAAATAAATGTGCTTTCACCAAGGGAATAGGGAACAGGGAAAACAAACAAACAAAAAGAAATATTCTTAAGAGTCCAGGGCCTCTGCACTCTCACCCAGAGGCCCTATGTAACCAAAATAAATGAAAAAAAACCAAAACACAAACCCTACACCCCACGGGCAGCACCTAGCTTTCCAACACGTCCTCTCTCAGTCCCAAGGCTTCACTGGTTTGCCCCCATGCCAGCCCGAGCGGCCTCAGGGCTTTGTCGCGATGCCGCCTCTCTCCACCCGGCGTCCATGTCTCCAATCTCCCTCCAGTTTCTTTCTGCCGCCCCGAGCCACCTCTTGTGTGGCCTTGCTCTCCATGGATCCTGCCGAACACAGAACACACCACCTCAGACCCACAATCCCCTTTCCAGCCACAGACTAAGTTTACACGCACTCTCAATGCCTCGGACACTTTCCTGTAAGCTGTCTGGGGTTCGCTGGGGTCTGAGGGGTCTCGGTTCACTCCTCTGGTCCATAGCTGAAGGTCATTCGCCCCAGTCTCCCTTCCTCCACTCTCCGTGCTGCCCGACCGGCCTCGGCGCTTTCTCCACCAGCCACAGCCGGGTACCTGCAACACAGAGAGGGGAAAGAAACAAACACAAAAGAACCCCCGTGGCTGCCACTCCCAAAGTCAATACAGCTTCCCGCTGGACTTGGACCACTGCACCGTAGTCCACTCACTCTAAGAAGCCAAAGTCAGTCCAAGCAGCAGCCAAAGTCTTGCACATGCTTTCAATAGGACAAATATTTTTAACAAAATCACATCTCACTTTGGCCACCCAAAGAGAATTTAATGAACACAATGTACCTGATGCATGTTCCAGTTTATCTTTAACTTTTATTAGTGTTGTCAATTGAATTCTTAATTATTTATGATTTTATTTTCCATTTAAATTACGTTGAATTAGTGGAAATAATACTTGGTTTGGAATAAAGAACCTTATTAATTTGGCTTTAAGAGATTAATATACAGTATATTAACAGTATATTAATTTTTATAAGGTGCTTGCTTCCCATAAGAATATAGACACTCAACAGAAAAATTTAAATATGTAATTCTAACTCTACTTAATCTACAAAAAAATTAGTTAATGTAATTAATTCAATTATACATATACTGGTTAATGTAATTAATATTATAATTACAGAAAGTCCCAGAATCTCTTCTTTTGCCAGGCTGTACTAGGAGATAAGGGCACTCTAGACATTAGCACTCCACCTTTTTATCACGTTTTGCCACTACATAATTTTTTTTAAGTTGAAAAAGAGAAATGCCAGAGTCACTCTTTAATGGAGTAATAGAAAAAATATCGTGAGTCTCTGACGTTGTGGGCATGTTTAAGTTCTTTTAATATGTCTTTTACTCCCCTCTTCCTTTCTTCTTTCTCTCTCTCTCTCTCTCTCTCTCTCTCTCTCTCTCTCTCTCTCTCTCTCTCTCTCTTTGCCCTCCATAGCTGGCCTCTTCCATTAATTTAGGTTGTAGCCATGGAGACTTGTCAACACATGTTATTCTCCTCAGATGAATCATGGCCGTGGCGACAGAGAGACACACACCTTCGACGTCTGGCATGCGACTGTATGGTCATGCTCTGTCACGGCTACTCAACACATCTGCTTCTCGCACGGACAACACGCCAAGGACATGCATCAGACACACACAAACATCACACATAAAATGCAGTGCATCAAAAGACTGACACTTAAAAGGAAGGGCTTCTGTGAAACGAAAGGGCTGTTATTAAAAGGGCACAGTTACAATTTCACTAAACTGCTACTAGCTATTAACTAAGGTTGGGCTAATCAGAAACCATTTTTAAAAATACCTCCACCTTAGAACCTCAAAACCTCAGACCCTAGATGACATGACTTGAAATGTACTTGATGGACTTGAAAAAATAGTCCAAAAACCTCCAAAACAGTGACATTAAGAGTGAACATGTTTATCATCAAAAAGAAGGTGCAAGTGAAGTTTATAAGGAAATAAATTGACTTAAATGCCCATTTGATGAACTTTTTACCAGCAGGGCAGGATTCCCTGCTATGGAATTTAATCCATTATCACCTTGTCATCTATCTACATTCCACCCTTGAACGATCATAAGAATAAATAAATCTATAGACTTTGATCAAACTTGGATAAGCCCAAAGGGTACTGAAATAAGAATGCAGATGTATTATTTGTGTATTGCTCATTAACATTCATGTGTTCTATGTACATTGAAACAGTTGGACAGTGACTACTTATTACTTTGCATATCAAACAGCTTCCTCGGATATTAAAACTTACCTTAACTTTTTTTCTAGAATGCTGCTGTGCTTTAACCATTTTACACTGAAAAGGTAACTGAGAGATTTGGTGCAAAAGGGGCTAGAGAGAAAGAAGGACAGTCCAAAACATCCACTAAACAGTAGCAGTAGTTTATTAGCATAACAGGCTTTTTCTCTAATAATATCATATCAAAGAAGATTAAAGTCATTCAGTTACATTCCCAGCAGGGCAGAGAGTCTCACACAGCCAAAGAGACAGTGAGAGTGTTGTACTGAGATTCTGGATGGCCCCTTTAACCAGACACGAAACATTTCATCCAGCATCCCCCTCCACAACACTTTAAAATACACACTGTGCAAGATGTTATTGTCATGGAGTTCCAGACTGTCCCTGGTTCTTTGAGGTACAAAAATACATCTTTAGCTGTGATACATTCATATAAATATAAAAATGCCCTGGGCTTGGGCAACAGAACGGCATTATATTCCTATTACTGGCCAAGAAATAGACCAGGGATGTTTCGCTTTCTATTAATGAAGCAATCGTAATAATCACAAAAGACAATTATCCAAATGAGAGTATGTTAATTAGTGGCTACTAGATTTAATTAATTAACCCCTTTATGCAAAACCCCCAGTGGTGCAGATGCCAGCATCTACATTTGACATCAAAGTCACTTCACTAGACAACATGCTTTGGCAGTTGTGATGCAAAGGGCC
Organism: Brachypetersius gabonensis; assembly: GCA_037577145.1. NCBI lineage: Eukaryota > Metazoa > Chordata > Actinopteri > Characiformes > Alestidae > Brachypetersius > Brachypetersius gabonensis. The sequence goes on from JBBJLR010000145.1 coordinate 5,965,260, forward strand.
TAAATCAAGAACTGCAGAGCCGCTAATACACAGACCTATAAGCAAGTTTTCCATGATATAGGCTCTTTGAAAATCGAGTAAAGGACAGAACATAGGATTGGAACTGTAAGTAGAGATAAACTAAAATAACATGGGAGATCAAAAGTGAATCTTACTTTTTGTAACAAATGTAAATGAGAATAAATCTCTTATGGAATGGAATATTTTCTAGTCCTTTGCCAGCCATCCTATCTTCTCCAATGTCTTTTTATTTCATTTACTATAGTTGCTTTAGTGCACACATGGTGAATTGGTGCCACTGCAAATGTTTAGCAGTGTTTTGACTAATGCCAAAGTTGCAGATGATGATGCTCAGCCTTTTTTGTTGGAAGTAGGCTATTGTGTCTTCTTAAGCAGAAGCTTAAGCATACATTTAAAATTCAGAATAATCTTGTTACAATAATAATAATAATAATAATAATTCATTGTCTGCATTTTTTTCTTGTGCATTTGTGTGATTGTTCAAATTTAATCATATTTTTTTCAGCTGTGAGATTATTTACTTTGCAGTAACAGGGCTCATATTTTATTGAGGTTCACTAGTGGAGAATAAAAACAAAAACAGCCATAATTTGTTTTAACCTCACAATTATTCGCCTCTTTTTATTCTTTAGATTTTAAAATGGTATTTTTGTTAATGTACTATTAATGCTGACGTTTGAAAATGACCTTAGTTATGTCCAGCATCTTTCCAAAGAACAGCCTGAACTAAGACATCCGTTATAGCTTCATTGTGAAGGTGGTTATTTGTAAATGCAGAACAGGTCGTTAATGGATTGCATGGACTGGGGAGTGAACCATCTATTTTGAAATTTCAAACTTAAATCTTTGATTTAAAAAAATTTTTTAAATGAGTTTTGTAGAGTATAATCCTCTTTAAAATAGAGTTAATTAAGGGACAGAAAGAACCACTTTTACACTCTGCATATAGGGGTTAAATAATTTTTAGGTACAGGGCTGGAAACAAAAGAGCTGAAACCTGTGTGATTGCAGCACTGTTGCAGCAAGCACTTTGGTTTAAATGCAAGACACTGTCATAGAATTGCAACATCTGGATTTTTCAAAAATTCTAGAGCTAGAACGTTGGTTAATATTATTAAGACAGTGTAACAGGTAAATAGAAATATTGATGCTAACAAGATCACATGCAGGTGATAATAGAAAGGGAACAGCAGAGCGAGATAGACAAAGACAGAGAGCGAGAGAATAAGAGGCAGAGAGAAAGAAAGACTGAAGCAGGCAGAGTGGGTGGTCTATGTCTGTGCCAGAAAGAGAGACAGCAGGGGCTGCATTGCCATCGGCAACCAAACCCCCAGGACCGGAGCTAAAGAGCAAGCCACCATCTCCTCCTCCTCCTCCTCCTCCTCCTCCCCAAACTTACTTTCTGCCAACCTACAAATAGGCCTCTCAATCTTCTACCCTTTGCTTTCAGCTTAATGTGTACCATACATGCATCAACAATGTCTGTTCCTTAAATACCCCGTACCTCAGCACACATGCGTGCACACACTCACATTGTGTAAGACATGTCCCTGCTGTTCCTCTCTCCTGCCCTGAAGGGCATCTCGAGGAAAAAAATGCACAGACAGACAAGAGAGAAACACACAATGTCAAGGTGACCTTCATGCTTTTCTATTGTGCCTAACAGCTCTACAGTGTCTCAATGACCTACTGCTACCCTATGCCAACCTCTTTTACACATGCTTTAAAAAAGAACCGGGCAGAAACTAAAGGGACTTTCCAACTGTAATCATCAATAGATCTAAAAGTGTGACAGTTCATAACTGACGCACAGTATATTGCAGTTTGTTGTGCGACGTGCCTGAGTTCTCATCGTAAGAAGCCTTGTCATGATTTGTGAATCATTCAAATCATTTGAATAAACATCCAAGCTTGTCGGCTCAAACTTAAATTCCATGCTCTCATGAGTACAGAAAAGAAGTATAACACACTCAAATAGTGGGTTACACTTATGTCTTACAATAAATAAATGAATGCTAAGCATGCAGGTAGGTCATAAACTCTTTAAAATTGTAATGAAGCTCCTCTTAATCACAGCATAAAATTTGCTGAATTTGTGCGTAGGGATAAAGTACGTCTCAGGGGTTCTTTGAAGAAATTATACTCCAAAGGCATTTTACTTGCAAACTGGTCCTAATAGGTCCCCTGCAGAAGGTTTATTACAAGACTATTGCAAAGCAGCTTTTTATCTTTGTGCATAGTGCTTAGGTTTTAAAGGGTTAGAGGTTCAGAAGATGATGGCTCAGTCTCTGGTGATGGCCTTAGATGGGGAGGACCTATGACTTGGTTTAAGCCTAAATCAGATTTAATTGCCTTTGATAGGTTTAGACCTGGGATCAAATGTTGTATGGTCAAGGATGGACCATGGTTATGTAATATAATGTACTGTTAAACTGGTAACATAAGTCCCTTTAGTGTCTTCCTTTTAATTGTGCCTTTAAATAAGTAAAAAAAGAAAACAGCCATTGTTCCATGGCTTTTATTGTGTGCCTTCTTCTACGTTGCTCAGTTCAACTCTGAGTTCATCTGTCCCTCATGATTACATGGTCCACATTAAAGTTCTGTTGCTACAAACCCAGGGGGGCTATGACCTGTCCCTTCTCCCACTGATGTCTGCCCAGTACGGGGTAGAGTTCCAGGGGTATTTGGTGGTGGGTGGAGATGAACAGATGGGGTATCCAGGCTCTGTGAACGACTTCTTAGGGTTACAGGTCCACTGAGGGGTGATTGGAGCAATAGAGTCCCAGTGGAGAGGTCTGTGAATGGTGAAGTGGATAGGGCAACAGGGTGTGAAACATCTGACAAGCAAGGAGCTGGAGAAAGGCAAGCTATGTCTGGTTCCTGTGCCCTAACGGATGCATGTCCTCCAGGATGTATCTGTGAAGGAGGTGGGTGAATGATCCAGGGTGTGACCTGACCCTCAGGTGGGTTAGAGGAGGCTGACGAGTGTCCTGGGGTACAGAGTGGGCTGCAGATCTTCGGTGTTTGAGAAGAGGCCATCATGGACTCTATTAGGAAGGCAAGGTTTCGCATTATTCGACCCAGCTCAGCTACCTCCTGGCCAAGGGAGCTCACCTGCAATGTATAAACAACCATTATCCACAGGCAATATCCTTTTTGTATATATATATATATTTATATATATATTAGGGGTGGGCATAGATTAATTTTTTAAATCTAATCTCACTGTACATTCTGCCGAAGGTCTGAAGCACCCCCCCCCAAACAAATAAAAATTACCCCAAAATATTGTAAAATTTTTCTGTTTCTGTACTTTGTTTTCGTGTCTGTTGAGTGAAAAAAAGTGGTCTCACACAAATCCGTGGAATGGTAAAGCAAAATTGTTTTAACTGCATCTCACTGCAACCCAGCATGGCACGAGAGCTCCAGAAATTCCAGGAGAGCTCCTGGACCACAAGTGGCAGATCACTCCTCTCTCTCTCTCTACAATGGTACCCCACATAAGAAACGCAATCCGTTCCAGCGGCGCGTTGGTTATGCGGGGAGTTTATTATGCTTTGTCTTCATTTGAGACACGTCTGGCCGGATTCAGCCATTTTTAATAATGTGAAACGCACGCGTTCTGTGAGTCACGTGCGCAATAGTTATGCGGAACGTTCGTTCTGTGAGGCGTTCGTTAAGCGGGGAACCACTGTATATTTATAACAAAGTAACCATATATCTGTCTATATATCTGTTGAAACAGGGGGCGGGGCCGTGAAGTCGGGTGGGGCGGGGAAAGGGTAACAGAGGCGTTGAGAAGTGAGGCTCCGCGGACCGGCTGGAGCCCTCTCACGGACCGGCGCCGGTCTGCAGTCCATAGTTTGAGAAACGCTGGTATAGACACAGCTCCCAAACCAACTTTGTGAATAGATTAACGGCGATATTTTATTTTATCGCCTGATAAGAGTCTCACATTAACGCAGCACGTTAACGCCGATAACGGCCCACCACTAATATATATACTAATATTCTAGAACTGTAGTAGTGAGAGTGACTTCACTAAACACATCACCCAAACTGCTGCAGCAGATGCCCTCATGAAAAAGGATTCCAGTCATCTGTGCAGTTAAAGCCCACTTCATTCCTTTTTCATATGAGCCTGGTTACATATGGGACTATGTGCCCAGTGGCTGAAATTCTAAACGCAAATTATATCTATAGTTCTCTCTAAAAATCGAGGTTACACACAAAATGAGCATTTTCAGTCCACAAGCTCAAGTTTTTAAACAGGCAAAAACATGCCACAGGAACTCATATTTGAGCAGTCATTGCTGACACTTGCCAGGGTTAATTTGACAGAAAGACAGACTACTATCAGTCACAGGTTGTCAATATCAAGTTTAGAACAAGGTGCAAAAAAACAAAGAATATGTAAAATTACTCTAATGTCAGGTGTAAGCTGTCAACAGACTGTTAAGGTTTTGCACCGGTGACAGCATGTATTCAACAATGTGTGCATTGATTAGTTACAGTACACTGCATGTGGTTCAATTCTGTACCTACTAATGAACCTAATGAAATCACAGCAGTGGCAAAAAGCCAGTGAAGCAGCTGGCCCTGCCAATCACATTTCATGGGACAATTTCATTATGCCTACAGCAAAAGGCATGAAAACTCACATTGGACAAGACCATGAGCAGCAGGAAACACATGGCTACCTCTATAATACCCATATACAAATATATACCATATAACAGTAACCTGACATTATGGGTTTGTATTGCTACTTCATAAATGTTCCAATGAGGCTAACGAACAAAAAATGCATCCTCTGTAAGAAACATAAAGATAAAGAGACTGGTAGCCACTGGATTAGTAAGACAGACAGATGGGATAGTGAAAAGTCAGTATCCTAATTAGCTTGTGCTGTTGCCATGGAAAAATCATGTTGTCTAGTAAATTTACATCTTAGACAAGATGCTTCAAAACAACATATTAAAAACCATAAAAAGAATTTGTGTACAGTATAAAATGTGTTTGTTGGTCGCACCTTAGTGTTGCCCACCACTTCAGTAAGGTACCATGTCCACTCCAGTTCTTTGGAACGTTTGACATAAAAAAAAAACTTTTCTCGTCAGCTAAGAGAACATTTTAGCCATGAATAACCCGAGGCATAATTTACAAGCAGGGATGCTGTGGACTTGCTAGTTTTGCCCCCAGCACTTTTAGGACTTTTTATAATTTAACAAGTTAAACAAGTGAAACTTCACATTAGAGTAACAAAGCACAAAACATTTAGCATAGGACAGAAACAAAGATGTCTCTGAATGCTTTATCTGCAAACTCTAAAAGTATTAATGAAAGCCATACACTATTGATATCCTTAAAATGCATGTAATCATGCATTCATTTCTTGGCAGTGCAGTACAGTATTATTCGTTTATTTCCAGCACATTTAACATCACATAGATTGATTGAAGACACAACATGTATTTTGCCCTATTAGACTGTTAAGGTTGTGTGCATAAGTCCATACTAGAAAACATTATGTTACTTTCTGAACAACACCTCATAAGTTTGTGGCAGAAGCAAACACATTCATAACTTTGAATGGAAGTTAAATGCAAAACTTTTTGCTATATTTATTTTGGATTATTTCTCCTGGTGCATTCATTGTGAAAGTTCAGATCATGCTTTCATCTGATAAAAATAGTAATAAATGACTATTTTACTATCAGAGGTGATATCATTGCTGTTTGGATAAATTCCTTTTCCTTTTCCAATGTGAAGCAGTGAATATGGTAGATATGTGATATTCCTGGCTTTTAGAATTTTGGAGCTAGAATTACACTTTAGCAACGATCCAGTTTTTTAGCTATACATTTGTTGTAAACTCCTATGCATATAAACTGAGAAAATGTTTAGATGTTAGTATAAGATATCTTCAGATATCCTGCAGGGATTGTTTAAGATGCCTTTGATAAAGTATAATTATTAATAGTCTAAAACAATCTGCATTAGTCTTGTGGAAAATGTATTAAATTATCTCCGTGTCCTTGCTCTGAATGAATTTAAAATTCAATTTAAAATGCATTGAAAGCACAAAATATATTTAATTTTTCTGCCATAGAAGGCCAACATGCTCTGACTGAACAACCTGCCAAATACACGCACATGGAAAACATCACAGTGTGTCTAGCTATCATGACATTCTTGCATTCTTAAACCCTACTCTACTGCTGAATGCAGTTTCACTATCAATGTTTTCAGATTGTTCTAGGCAAACCCTAGCACTATATCAAAGACATATGAATTTCCAAAGCAAAAGTTTTTTATCTCAGGGACATCGATGCTGATGTGATCCATTAAAGATAAGGTGAGGTGCGACTAACCCAAACTGTTACTGCAATCAAACACTTCCAGTATACAAAACATACATTTTACTGTTAACATTTTCTCTTAGACCTTCAGAATACCCCATGTATTCATAAATGAACTTGTAAGTAAACTGGTTGACTTAATGCTCAGTTAATTCAAATACAAATATTTTAATAACATTTGATTACATCCTTAATTGACTTCAGAAAGGTAAAACATATTGTTTACCTACTATTAGAACTCAGATGTATGATATAAATGCTCTGGAATAGGCAGTTGACTGATGCAAGTACTTTGCAAAAGTGCAGAACACTGGAGAAGCATCACACTGGAAAAAGGACTGCATTTTTGAGTTCACAGAACTTCAAATTACATGCTAACAAATACAAAAACAACTTATTATAAGAACTTGAGGCATGTAGAGCATTAGAAAGTCAGTCATTACTTTTTGTAAACTGTAACATTCATACAGAGGAGGTTTCAGAATTAATAGAATGTATATACTCCTGATGTAAGTTATGATCATTCAATTCATTGTCAAAGACCTATTTATAAGGTGCAGCCCCCAAAGACCAACTCAACACAAATGTTTTTGTTGTAATTGATTACCTAAAACACATGAATTTTATATTGTGATTTTTTTTGTAATTTGGCTTCTGTTTCTTTTAAATAACATAAGTTATTTAGTCCCACAAGGGGGATATTTGCACTGCTATGGTAGAAAGTACAAGGGTAAGAGCAGGAGAAAGTGTCAAAAGATTAGATTAAAAACTACACAACTTTAACATATTTCATTACAAAAATATTATGTTTCATTAAAGAAACTAAATGCTGTCCAGTCACTAGTAGCACTGCAGTTTCTGAAGCAAGATATAGTTGCAGGACTAAAAAGCTTGTGAAGTTTAAAGCATTCCCTCTTTAAAAGATACTGAAGAGTTTTGAGTAAATCCGATGCATTATTTCTTGCTGTCCACTGTCTACCTCAGGCATGGCACTCTAAAACTCAACAGTAATTAATCAGGAACACAAACTGGAGTGCAAATCTGGTCACACTTGTGTAGAAACTGGACTGATTACAGTTGTTCACCGTAAAATGCCACATATTGTGAAACACAGCCAGTGTGAATGTGATAAACATATTGGTTCTATTGCTAGTTCAATCCATATCCAGTCATTTCCTCGTTAAGACATGAAATGATACATTGAACGGATCAAAAGTGTTCCAATAGCAGACAGGATTTTAACATAAGCCTAGATAACATATCATGCATATAACAAATTTGGTCCCACAATTCAGACAAAACTATTAACTATTTTCCCTTAGCAACAGTATTAGATAGGCTGGTGATGCCAAAGGGTAGTCCCTTTTCTATCCCCCATCTGTCTTTGTCTCACTTAACTAGTGAAGGTCTTTTTGAAACACACTGTTTACTCGTTCTGTTATAGAGCCTCTCTGTTCACTGTTGCAGCATTTGGTTGTTTTGTGATCTGTGCCTCCTTTCTTCAGTAAGCCACAATGGACAATGTAGAGTTGCCAGTTTATTAAAAAATGGATGCATGAGAATATAGAATTCATAACTTTCAAATTGGTCTCAGTCTCATTAATGTTTATGCATCAGTATTGGTACTGGCAAATAAACACACAAAAATAACAGATATCAGCACAGGCCAGTCATATATATATATATATATATATATACACACACACACACACACACACACACACACACACACACACACACACACACGCACACAATTTTGCAACAAATGTTCACAGAGTGTTTAATCCCACTCTGGGAAGTCAAATAGAGTCAGTTTCAAATCTAAGGAACTGTTTCTAATTATGTACATATATGAAAAACAAGCATGTGTCATGGCTCAAGAACAGGCATGTGTCAGAGCCAACTCACTGTGTGAAAAATATAGTACTCGTGATGGTCCAGAACACGGCACAGATGATCTCGACTAAGACGAGCACGGATTTGGCAGGGACACAAGATGTCATGCCAAAAAGTGATAATAACAAATAATGAGTCTAATTGGTTAATGATCCATAAATGCCATCGGAGACAGCAGAAGGTATTAGAACACAGCATCAGACAGGAAGGGGCACCAGGAAGGATGCCCCACACCTCTGTGTGGACCGGACCAAACATGGATTACACTGAAACCCTACTGAGAGACAGTCTGTCAGGGACAGGGAGAATGAGACAGAGAGAAACAGAGACATAAAGAGGGCAGGTGAGAGAGAGAGGGAGGGAGAGAGAGAGAGAGACGGAGAGAGTATGAGAGAGAAGGAGAGAGAGAGAGAGAGAGAGAGAGAGAGAGAGAGGGAGAGAGAGAGAGAGAGAGAGAGAGAGAGAGAGAGAGAGAG
>JBBJLR010000145.1:5989648-6008092 GCA_037577145.1 Brachypetersius gabonensis
GTGTGCAATACACTACTTTTGAATAAATTTTATCAAAATGCAGTTAATCACAGTAAACCATGTGATTATGTGTGTGTACTTTCTGAATGTGAAATATATGGTTTCAGTCTAGTTCAGGTTTGTGTACTTGGTCATTTTCTGTTTTGTGTTGTAAACTAAAAAGGTAACAGTTAATCTCAGATCAACAGTTAATCTCACACCGTTATCAACAACCAATTAGTTATCAGTCATTAATCAGTGTATGCCAGGAACACTAAGACTAATACAGTAACAGTGACATTGCATTCTAATACATAGACATGGAGTTGGTACCCCTGTTGCAGCTAGAACAGTTTACACTCTTATTGGAATGCTTTCCTCATTTTTTTGTGTGTTTCTGTGGCAGTCTATGCCCATTTATTCTGTAGAGCATCTATAAGGTCAGGCACTGATGTTAGAAAAGAAGGCCTGGCTCTCATGCTGAAATAGCAAAGGGCCTTCTTTGTGGGTCCACAAAGTTGGAAGCATGGCGTTGTACAAAATGTCTTGGTATGCTGAAGCATTAAGGTAGCCTTTTATGGGAAGTAAAGGAACATAGCCCAAACCCTGAAAAACAAGGGTGTCCCAGTACTTTTGTCCGAATAGTGAGTCTCGGCTTTCCCAATTAGTCTTAAGTGGAGGCGTGGTGTTGCTCTCGACGCTTGTCAGAACGCCAAGACGAGTTTAGATGGATGCTTTCAGTTGAAGCGGGAGTGAGTTTTTGGGCCAATATTAATTTATTCAGATATTTTAGAGGTTTTAGACATGGTAAGTGAAGTTAATCCACCCACATGTAGAGTAAAAAAACACAGGCTGTGGTTGTTGACCGTCTTGATAAAGTTAGGGCTTCCTAGCGCCCCAACCTTCAGTTAAGCTAATCTAACTCGGGTGGACTCGCTGCTCTTCGCTTTGTTGGCATCTGTGAGGCAGTTGGGATATTTTATGCTATTGTTTCTCTTTGCACTTGTCTAATATCATTTGCAGTTTCATGTGAGGTTAAATTTAGGTGTGCAAAGCACGGAGGTGTTTAACTAAAACCGAAAGGTTTAGGATGAGTGGTGCCTATGCCACGCCACGTTTTACGGTTAATTATAGGCTGTGAACTTTATACTGTATTTTCGAAAGCATTAATATTGGGAAAGTATCCGTTATGTGTGTGAAGGGACTTATGCTGAGAAGAAAGTTTTAAAAACTGATCTCTTGACAAGTGCTAGCAGTGAGGCTAACAAATGTGAAACAAGTGAATGCGTTCAGCTTAGCTTTAGCTAACTGATAGCTAGCTGTGGGGTCTCCAGTTTACTTGCTTGCTTACATTTAGTACAATAACTTATAAAAATATATGAATGAGTAATTATATTATATATATATATATATATATATATATATATACACACACACACACATGCAAGTACATATAAGTACAGACAGATGGAATAAATATATTCCAAAGTGTTCCTGGATTCTTCTGGCTCTACAATAGTATACTTCGATCCGCAGCCTATGGCAGCACATTTATCTCTAGTTCTGTACTGGAGTTAACTCATCTGTCCTAATACCATCAAACATTGCACACTATAACTTCATTTATTAATATCCTTCTCATAGACTGTCATGCAGTTGGGTTTCCTTCAAGTGCTGTGATCTTCTCCATACACAAACCATTCGTTTTCTATCTCTCTGTTTCTCTTTGCAAAACGACTGTAATAATAATGAGGGTCATGGCCTGTAGGAACAATGTCACTTAAATCTGCCAGAGAAGTGTTTTGTTGTGTAAACTTAGTGTAATTGAGTATATAGGTTCAGTAAACTAAGATCATTTGTGCTTTTTAAATTATATTGTTTGTATTTATGAAATTTTTTGTTAAAATTGTAAGTTAATTTCAGCTTCTGGATTTGTTTTTGGAAAAAAACATAAAAAAAAAAACCAAACAAACTGAAGGATATCCAGAAACAGCGTTATGGATTTCAGATGGCGGCTCTGAAGCTGTCGAACGGTTACGTTTTACCTGAGGGCAAACTGACCCCCAACACGCTGTTTGTTGGGGGCATTGACATGAAGGTGAGTGGTGTGTTCATTTTTTTTTTTAATTAAATAAGAACAAATTAAATAAATCAAAGTTATGAGGTTTGGGTTTTGCTCCCATGTGTTTAGGTAGATGAGAACGAGATCCGGGACTTCTTTACTAGATATGGAGCTGTGAAAGAGGTTAAAATCATCACTTACCGTGGTGGCATCTGCAAAGGGTGAGTCCCATTTTCACGCCTCTGTCATCGAACATGTGCTTTTTAAGTCTGGTTTTAAAATATAATCATGTGTTTGTCATTGCTTACTTTTTGTCTTCTGTGCAGCTATGGGTTTGTTTACTTCAGCGAGGACGTTGACATCCAGACTATCGTTGAAGTAAGGTCACTGCAAAACATTTACATCATTCTTCATGGTGATGAGTTATCTGAGCTTGTGGAAGCAGGGGCATAACTCACTGACTTATTTGGGTCAGGTATGCCTTATCTTCTCCTACCAGCCCTTATGTGTGATGATTCTTTCTCTGTCACAGCAACAGATCACTTTTAAAGGGAAGAAACTCAAACTGGGTCCTGCCATCATGAAAGAGCGAAATTCTCGTAAGTCAGACCTCCAAGTTCTTTATGCTGTCATTCAGTATAACATTAAAATTACATTGATTGTTATAGTAATTTGGCTTATACTGATTTTGGTATTGATTCAGAAATCAGTTTTATTAAATACGATTACTGAGAGAACCTACTGATACTGCATAACATCTAGACTTGTCAGTGTAGTTTAGGACGAAGAATGAGTTACTGTGGTCTATAAAACTGAAATGAACTTTAATGAGCTGCTCAGTTGTTCAGTGTTTTACTGGTTTCAGCTTCATGACTTTTGCATGTTTTTGAAATGGCTGATGACCCTTAAATATAAATAATTCAAAATTCTTTTAGAATCAACCTACCTTGTTTAAATATATATACTGAAATTTCAAACTCGAAACATAGTGCTTGATACTTTATGCTATTTTCAATAAAACGGGGAGGAAAAAACAAACACGGGAACGTTTTAATTAAAAAAAAATAGGGAGCTCAGGAGGGTCCCTATAAAACTTTGTGTCGCTAGGTTTGAGTAGACAAACAAAATGCTCCGTTTTCGTTGTCCACTCAAAATTGTACAGCGTCTTTGGATATTTTGAAAAGCACTTTATAAATTCAGTTTATTATTATTATTATTATTATTATTATTAGCCGGCTCAGAACTTGCCAGTGCATTTAAAAGCACACAATGCTTTTTTCACTCCGTATACATCAATGAGGGAAGGTAACCTTCAGTGTGTTGGCCTTAACTTACCTGAATATTTTTTTTATTCCTGAACAAATATAGCCTACACAACCAAATCAGAACAATTTAGGATCAGCTTTTTTGTATGGATATGGGAAAGGCTGCTTATCAGAATGCTGTGTGTCTCATTTCTCCCTCCCTTCTTTCTCATTTCGTCACATGACCAGCATTTAGGCTGTCTTGTCTCGTTTTTGTCACTCAATAAATGTTCATTGACAACGAAAGTCATCATTTTTGTTGACGAATAAGCTAAGGGGCTGTCATGTAAACACTGGGTCCTCCAGGTAGCCGGGGGAGAGGCTGCCCACTGCAATGCCTGTTGAAAATTGTAGTCTGCCTGCGATTTCCGTGAACCAGCAGATGCAAAAAATTTCGATACCAGTGCTAACTGATATCGAACTCCATACTACATTTTAGTATCAGTTAGCATCTGACAATCGATTTTTTAAACAACAGTGTAACAACCAGTGTGGGTTTATCATCTGTGCAAACACATACAAGTTCACCTTTTATGCTGTCAAGTGCTTTTGGTCTTTTGGACATTTTGCAGTGTAGTTCTGGAGATGAACGGAGTTCAGAACATATAATGCCTAATTCCTACAACTCCCACAGTTCACCTGTGCTGTTTCACCTTAGTGGGAGCAACTGTATGTTCTGGATGAAATGACCAAGCCTGCTGCTAGTTTAGCTCACTGTATGGAGTCGTTCGTATGAACTTGTTTAAATGTGCATGAATAAAAGTCAGCTTTTATCACACAACTCAAGACTGTGAGACGTGGATAGCCAATATAAGTAACCCAAGCAGAAAAACAAAAACAGTTTCACCAAAAGGGAAAATATAGACTTCAAAGATACTGCAGCCACTGAACAAGTGCTTGCTTGATAAAATGACAGTATGTTTATTTCAGCTCGGTAAAACTTTAAATAAACTAGGGTAAATTAGTTTTTTCATTCATGAGACAACCTCATAGTCTCAAGTAGTGATGCTCCGATCGATCGGCCGATAATCACGTTTTATGACTCGATCGGCACTCGTTAAACTTGGCCGATCTTAGGAACCGATCACAATTGATGACGTCAATGCGTGAGGGCGTACACGACGAGTGGGGACGTAAATGTTTGGCGCCGCAGTCAGTAGTGATGAGAAGTTCGGCTCTTTTCAGAGAACCGGGTCTTGTGACTCAACTCCCAAAGAAGAGCCGGTTGGGGAGTGAAGTACATTTAGAATCTTTCACAGTGTTTAACTGCATCGAACTGTTTAAGGGGGAAGAATTTAGTTTTTCTTCATATAGTACATTGAAAGTGGCCATATACTATCTACGCTATATGGACAAAAGTATTGGGTCACCTGTCATCGCCGGTGTGGAATTACTGCGACGTTTTGAGAAACAATGAAAAATTTGCTATTTGCCGTTTATGTTCAAAAGAAATCTCACGTGGAGGCGCATTGTCAAACACTTAATACAACATTTAATTCAGTATTACTTTTTTAAAAATAAATTTAATGGTAGTCAAAGAGCTTTCATATCAGTTATTTAAACTCGAAGCATCAGAATCGGCATTGGTATCGGCCGATCACCATGACACAAAATCGGTACTTGGTGTCGGTGGCAAAAATCCTGATCAGAGCATCCCTAGCCTCAAGTGTGTCGTCTTTGCATGTTGACAGTCCATCTATGTTCCACTGTCTTTCTTCTGTTCCTTCCTGAGGGAATTTGAAAAAATAATTGTCAGAACTTTGCTCTTCAAGAGGTCAGTTTGACTTTTAAAGTTACGATTTTATTTTTAAACGAGTGCATCAGAAATAGTTCCTGTACTAATAGATGCTGGATGTGCTGAGAAGTTTTACTGCAGTTCTAAGCAAACAAGTTAGACGTACAAGTTTAGTAAGCATGGTACATGCATTCATTATATTTTACCTCATTATTGTGTGTTCTCAAAATTCATCAAGGTTCTGTCCAGTGCCCTCTTATTGGTCCATCTCAGTGGATGAGCCCCTCTCCTTACGTATACTGTACCTGCTGCCCTCCTAGCCTGGCCCCACCCTCACCTGTGCTTGGTGGTGGTGGTGGTGGTGGTCAGTATCTACAGGTAACTCTTTATTTAATTTCTTTTCATGGTAGATGACATTTTGCATTTTTAATCTGTCATAGTGACTTATTTCAGTGACCTCACTACATTTTGTTTGTCTTGTTTGTAATGTTTCAGTTGTTTGCAGTGTATCCACTTTGGAAAACTGGAAAGCATAAGACTGATTATCAGTAATGTGTGATAAATGATCACTATGCTTTTCTGAACATAATGTGGATATTGTACTGAAAAAAAAAACGACCACAGTGTATGTGGGTTGTAAATGTGGCAATACTGGTTGTTTTTTGTCTGTTCAAACTTGTTAGATGTCCTCCTCTAGTCATCTACTTTCGGCTGCTCATGTTTAGGGGTCGCCGCAGTGGATCAACCATCTCCATCTCCTTCTATCCTCTGCATCTTCCTCTCTCACACCAACTGTCTGCATGTCCTCCCTCTCCACATCCATAAGCCTCCTCCTAGGCCTTCCTCCTCTTCTCTTCCCTGCAGCTCCATCCTCAGCATCTTTCTCCCAAAATAGTCAGAGTAGATGTCCCCCCTTAGTAATTAGGTTAAATGGAGTATCAGAACTGAGAGTAATGTAATTTAAATAATGTAAGTAGCAATGTGCAGTGCAGAGTTTAGTTAAGAGAGAAAAGACAGTTGGAATAGAGACAAAACTTGGTCCATTGATGTGTTCTGTTTTCTTCCCAGCCGTATTCTTACCCTGGCTTTCCAGGTGTAATGATCCCTCAGCCTATGAACTATACACAGTCAGCCTACTCATACCCGGTATGTAAAATCGTACATTGGAAAGGGCAGTACTTTTAGTCACTAATGCTTTGAAAGTATCAGATCAGGTCAACAGCTTGATTCTTTTGTTTTTGCATGCTAGTACCCTGTACCACAGTGGTGTGGCGACCAGAGGACAAGGCTTATAAATCAGGTCTGTTTTCTGCCTCCTTTTCCAGTATCGTATATAAAATCAGGGTTTTGAATATAATGAATTGTTTTGGGTTTTTTTTTATTTTTTATTTATCTGCATTATTTATTATGAACAATTACTGGAGTTTGATTGCCCTCTGAGTCATCATTTTCAGAGTTTTGTAGAATTTCTTTTTTAGATTGGTAGTCCTTTCTTTTTAACAAGCGTTCTGTAGTGAAATCTAATGGGTCTCATCCAGTTTTGTAACAACGTTTTCATTCATCACTAGCTTCACAAGAAAAAAAATATGTAGAGCGAGATTGTCTTGTGGTTTGTGCCGTTTTGAACCATAAGAGGGCAGTGTTGGGTTAAGCAGTGAATTTAAACTAAGGCCCTGGTCATTAAAGTGTAATGTGT
This sequence comes from Brachypetersius gabonensis, assembly GCA_037577145.1. NCBI lineage: Eukaryota > Metazoa > Chordata > Actinopteri > Characiformes > Alestidae > Brachypetersius > Brachypetersius gabonensis. Next base: position 5,996,425 of record JBBJLR010000145.1, read on the forward strand.
AGAACAAGGTGAGCTAAAATATAAACATTGATAAATTTATTGCAGCTGTGTAAACTTTTCTGTTTGTTTCAGAATTATGTGGACTGTGGGGTCCAGACTTTGCTGACTCTTCTATAATCCTTCGCCGTTTTAGGTGTCTTTCTGGTAAGAATCTCTGTTCTCCTTTCTTGGAAGCTTTTTGTTTTGTTTTTTTTATGGTTGTCAGCTTTCATTTTTGTATTGTAACTAAAGAGGGAAATCAATCTGAACCATTTTTGAAGCTGCTTCATGCAAGACAGCAAAATATTGTTCATTTGCACTATGTGGCCAGAAATATGTGGACTAGGCTTGTAAGATTGTATGCAGTATGTCATCCAATTGTGCTCCCTAGCCATTACCAATAGTATCATGGCGTAGCAGCCATGGTGGCATACTGGTATGGGACTTCAGTCACTGCTGCGACCTTTCCACCAATCCAGCACATCCTTCTCAGCCATGATTTCTGACCGGCATATTCACTCACTCAAACTCGAAAGCATTTTAAACCAGTTGTAGGTGTAAGGAATCACATGGTCAGCTCCAGAATTTCTGGAATTCTTCATGAAAATGAGCTGAAATCAATTGAATTAACTGAAGTAAAATTGAGTTTAAACAAATGGGCACTAGGCATCCATGATCCTGTAGCTGTTTTAGTGGTTGTCCTTTCTTGGACCACTTTTGTTAAGTGCTAGCCACTTGACCTAAAGAACTGAAGATGCTCTTATTTAGTCACAGATTGGTACAAGTTACTCAGAACCCTAAACCTGTTAATTTTTCTGCTTCCAGTTACAGTAACATGTGGTGTAATGTATCCCACCAGTTGATAGGTGCCTTTGTAGTGAGCTATCAACTTACTTGTCACTTTACTTGTCAATGGTTTTAATGTGGCTGATTGTTGTGTGCTGTACCCTTACAAGGAAGTCCAAACACGTAAAACCGCTCCAGAGAATTATTATTCCTCTTCCACCAAACTTGTGGGTTGTGTGCAATGTGTTTTGAGCAGTTAGCATTTTCTGGTACACAAAACTCAGATTCATGCATCAGGCTGGTGATAGTGTAATTAATCCCACCAGAGAACAGTTTAAGCTTAAATGTAGCTCAGTCCAAATGAAGCTCGGTAGCATATATAAGTAAAAGACTGATGTCTGCATACTTCTGGCCTGGTAGTGCATCACAGTGAGCAGAGATGGCTCATGTTTAAGCATTACTTCTTATTAAATAATTTCTCAGTTAAAGTCTTAATCTCTTTATTATTGCTTGTTTAAATTTTTTATGTACATTAAGCATTCACAGCAAATGTAAGCTCGGCTTGGACAATACTGGTTTGTATTCATGACTTTGGGAAAGCTCATTGCAAATAACAGTTAGATTGCTTTGTCCCTCCCATTGACTGTCATTCCATATTGCATGTGGTCTCAGGGTCAAGTCTCTTCGAAGCGAAGGATGACTTTTGGTGGAAATGACAGAAAAGTATGAGAAAATACTCTCAGGAACTCTGCTGTGCTTTCAGTATTTGTGTGTGCTTTGAGTCTTAACCCCATACTGGGTGAAAATGTATCCCATGTTTGACGGTAAGTCAGACTAACCAAAGACTTCATACTGTGTGGGGGAACACATGCTCTGCTCTGGAACACTTCACAAGCTGCCTTTTTGTCCATTTATTTGTGTTTCTCTTTACCATACCAAACCTTTAAAAAGACACTTTTAAACTCACAGATGTGTATATTTATTTCACGTTAACTGATTTTTGTTTTGCTTAATTTATTTATTTTTTTCACCTTTAAGTTTCATTTTCCAAATATTTTGTTGCTTTTGAAAAGAGACAACTATTCTAACTTTTCTATGCTTCTGTAAAGCAAATAGTTCTGCAGCGAATTTGCCGTTTTTGTTTTTTTTTTTTTGGGGGGGTTTTTTGGGTTTTTTTTTTTTTACTTATTCAGACTGGCAGGACTTTACCAATTTACTTACCTCACAGGTTTGAGTACTTTATGGATTAACTTACTTTTCTATGCATGTATTTTCTTATAAATCTAGGGCCAGCCAATAATTTAGTCATGGTTTATTTGGTTTTGCCTGTTTGGTTATCAGATTTCAATCACTTTAATAACATGATTCTGTTACACTGCAGTTGAGGAGGAGGTTGGAGTCTCTGCGTTACTTTAGAAAGTCATGTATCTTTTAAACTCAGCTCTGTATCAGTAAAATGGCTTTGGTGCATTGGATCAGTCATGTTTCTATTCATTAAGTAATGATGGAATAACAATGCTTCATGTTCTATCACAGTTTGAGAGGGTTGTTTGTGCTGATGTTATTGGTGGTGGTGTTTTTGTCCCCACTTGTTTATTAGTTTTTTTCACTTGATTTAATGATTAGCCTATTATAAAAAATAGTTGTGTTTGCCACAAGTTGGGTGGTTTTGGTATTGAGTGATGAGGTCTGGACTTTTGTTCCCTTTTTTATTTTCACACCAATGTTTGGCAGGACATTTAGCAATTTTCATCTCAATTGAAGCACTGAAAAATATTTATTAGTAAACACTCCAGACCATTTGCATCAAATTGTCTATAGATGGATTTCTTTTTACATCCCCCATGGCTGCATGGCTGTGAACTCTGCTTTCTAATTGATTGTACTCCTTGATCACTGTCTCTTAGGTTCTGTTGTTAGTTTACTGTGTTTATAAGGTTTGGTGTCTTGTCTTGTTTAAAAGAAATAAATTAAAAGTTAAAATAAAGTGAATTAATGAAAGCCTCCATGCTTCTTTGTCTGTGGTGTTGAAGTTTTGTACATTTTGTGTCCCATAATTTTCTTCTGGAGAGCAAGCTGAAGCAAACTATTTAAGTTAAAGCTTAATAGTTTGTGTTACTCAATTCGAAGGAGTATTTGGTGATGTTTTCGTGCTCACATTAGATGGAGGCTGTAGTTAACTTTGTGTTTAGTGCGTGTGAAGTCTGCGTGTTGGGGAGGTTGTCTGGCCTCTTGCAGACTGTTGAATAATGCATTAGACTCGCCTGCTGCACATGAAATATGAATTTAATACCTCCCCGACCCATGCACACACGTTCACATGACCGTACAACATACAACCTCCCTTTGTAACCTCAATCACCCTCTGACCCACAGAGCTGGGCCTCAAATGGCTGGCAGTTTTGTGTATAATGTGTAAAGAAAACAAATTACTGGTGGTCTGTGTTGCACTACTACAATTAGTTTGCTTCTGAAGGTTCTGTTCCTGAGTAATGGAAGTTTACCACTCATTTAGAATCGACACCTTGTGTAGCCGCTAATAGATCATCTGATATGGATTGACGTATGCTTTATGAACATTTTGTCTATAGCATGTTATCATGCACAAAGTTATTCAATGTGCTTAAATAATGGAATAAATAAAACAAAATCGATAAGAAAATAGAAAGTGCAATAGATGTGCAGTAACTGAAGAGAATAATGCAGTTTTAACAGCTTTTTAAACCTACAGTTGGTGCAGATCTGAGACGTAGTGGTGGTGGTCTAGTGGGTACTTGCCTCAAGGGTTCAAATCCTATTTTCAGTACACCACCACTGGGTTCCTAAACAAGACCCTTCTGCTGCTCCAGGGAGACTGTCCCCTCTAGTTAGGTAATTGAAGTCGCTTTGGTTAAAAATAAAATCCTCTGCTAAATGCTGTAAATGATGCTGGTGGGCAGTTTGTTCCAGTAGTGAGCAACATAGTGACTCAACCTAATTTCACCATGTTTCAGATTGTTTCACCACTGGCTGAGCAGTTCCTGCACATCTAAGAGAACTACCAGGAATATGTACTTCAAACATCGGAGATGTATTTAGGGCCCAAACCATTGCTTGACACAAAGAGTAATGTTCTGAAATAAATTCTGGCCTGAACTGGGATCAGTGCAAATAGCTGAGAATTGGAGTGATGTGCTCTCCTTTCTTTGTTTTGGTTAGAACAGGTAGCAGCATTTGGAATGAGCTACCTATTGAACTTTTTGGGCAAAAGCATGTAGCTCAAAACATCACAAGCAACTCTCCTGAAACCCAAATTCAGTACATAGTTTTGGTGCGTAACCACATTCGGCTGAGAAAAGCCATGAGTGGGATTCCTCCAGCATTCTTAGGTAACATGGTCATGTTCTAATTCGGTGTATGTAACCCATCTCCACCGTTTTTCTCCCAAATGTCATACAATTCAGTGTTGCTGCTTGATCATATATTTCTCCTTCTGGGCTGTTTCTCTCCACGTGCTGCTGTGGGTGTTGATTGAGGAAAAGAAAAAAAGCGGCAGAGTGCAAGTTGGCAGCGCTGGAGTAGCCTGCCTTTGCTATTATGCAGAAAGAGGAGGGGGCTTGCTTACACACTCCCACTGTATCGCTGGGCAGAAAAGATGACGCACAGAACGGAGTCGGACTTCTTCTGCTACCACTCTACGCTGACAGAACAGGAGACTGAAGTAGGAAAGACGAGGACGAAATAAAAGGTGGAGTGTTGGCAAGGAAAACCGGAGAGTTGCTGGCTGGCTTACGTCTTGAGCAGAACCTGCCCTGCTGAACACGAGAGGTATGCAAATGACTTTAATGTTTCCAGGTTGTTTTGTTTGATTCTGGTTTTGTCTCCATGCTCAACAGCATAGCCCAAACTTTGATTTTTCCGCATCTCTTGCATACTTGTGTACAAAGCCATTTAAATGTATTCTTATGTACTAGTTAACCCCCACTCAACACACAAGCTCACTAATTCTTCTCATTTTCACCTCGTTGGTAGTGTTTTCCTTTTATGTTCTTACCTGTTTAGGTCCTTGTGAGTGTCTGTTTTACCAGAATCTTAGGCAAGGTGGCTTTATTTGCGGATTTTCAGAAACTTGCATTCTACAGTAACCTTTAAACAGTATGTTAATCTCCTTACTAGGACAATGTCTTGTTCCCCCAATAGTATTATCGGTATGGTAACAAAACCATGTTCAGAATTGTAATTGTGTGAGTAGACTGTGTTTGTATATTCATTATGAAATATTTGCATAGTTTCCAGATGTTTTCTAGCATTGATTTAATATGATGTATAATATGCTGTCGGTAAGTTCACCTAAACATAAAACTAACAAAACATATTACAAGAGGTGTGAGTGAGTATATGTTCATGTGCGCGCAGTTGGAAGGTGAGGGATCACTGTAGCAGACAGTGTGCTACGTGGGGGTTACTTGTTAAGTGTTTCTGAGGTGTGGGCACGCACATTTAACTTGGGCTGATATGAGTGACAGCATGCGGTCTGAGTGATAGAGCAGCCAGGTTCAAAGAGGAATGGAGGGAGAAGGAGATGAAGGTGATTATAAGGATGATAAATGTAAGGCAGATGCACTATCATTGCTGCACATTCCTCTTAACTATACTTCTGCTTACTGAGATACACACATTCCTCTAAAAGGGGCCTCTGCAACACCGATTTTTCAGCGTGTAAAGATTAATACCTTTTTAAACAAAGTTGGGTGGAACAAATTGTAAAATTTGAGATTTAATGTGTGAAAAACATGCATTAGCATTTAGATATTAGTTATTAAACAATGTTTGTTTTTTTTAATGGCACCTGGCAGTTCTTCAGTGTAGTTGTTCCAAGAGGATACACAGAACAGCCAATAGCAACAACTTGGTAGTGGGCGCTATGGGTAAAAATGTATTTCCTGATATAATTAAAATGTCGTATGGTTTAAGTATATATCACAGTAGAGTGAACTGGAATGAACTGAAACAGAAACCTATTATAGAACAGTATTGTTCTAGGTTAACAGTGACTTACTTTGCTACAAATAACCATATTTAACAACTAAAGTATATACCACATATTTTGATTGTGCAAAATAGACATTTAACAAGTAAAGATGTTATTACTTGTTTCTTTTTAGCATCAAATTTTTTATGATCACTGACCTATTCCTGGAAACTGTAATTTAAATGCAACCTGAGGATGAAGCAACACTATTATTTAAAGCACAGCTAAAGTGTGCCTAACTCCTCCTAGATGGGTATAAGCTGCATCATTAGAGGATGTGTTCTTAAATCTTAGCGATTTGTTATTTATATCCTGTGTTTGCTTTAACAGTCTCCTTTTACAGAGAGGCTGGTTGAAAGTGTTATTTCCAGCCAGGTCTGACCCTTGTGTGTTTCACAGACCCCACTGGTTCTTTCTAATGACTCGTTTTCGTGTAGCTTTTTTGCAGATCAACTCTCACTATGTCTGTGGGCACATGTATGTTAGCCACCTGTCGCTAACAGTACTTCAGTGCTAAGTGTTTGTGCTGTTTGGGATGCATCCAAATATTAAGGTTTTAAGTGAATTTTGCACTTTTTTTGTAAAGTATAAGTGTAACAGTAATAAGTAAGTGTAAAGTAAGTGTTTTTAATCACCTTACCCACCTTTGTCTCGGTGCATTATTTTTATTGCCTGTTTTTCAATACAGCATGACTAGTTCCTCCAGTCACATTTTATATTAAAGTAATAAAACTGAATATTTCTTGTAACATCAGAGATTTACAGGCCAAGTGAGTAGTGGAGCAGTGAGTTGGTGTTTTTGGCATGAAGTTTTTTATATTTAATCCATGTTACTGGTAAACATTTGTTTGACCACAAAAACTCAACACATCTTAATGATCTTACTAATATGTAGCTCTACATTTATTCTCTCCTCTTTATTTCTCAAATGGTGTGGGTGTGGGTGTGTGTGTGTGTGGGTGGATGTAAAGGCTTTAGTTGAATGTGAAGGGCATAGTATATTTTGTGTGTGTGTGTGTGTGGTCTATAATGTGTGCGTAGCTGTCCTGTCAAGTTTGAAAGTTTCAGTTCATAATAGGGCTTGCCATTCTTAGTGTTTTGTTTTTTTTTTTCTCCCCCAGTATGTTTTTTGACAGAAGGGTCCAGACTGAACCCGTGCTTGTCCAGTTTCTGCATGAGTGTTTCTAGTTCTCAATAACATTGAACAAACCAGTGATCTGGACAGCCTATCTGTTACCAGGCCAATTAGTGCCAGTTATCATGTGAACGACAGCTTAGGCAGAGCAGAATGCTTGGCTTAAAGCATTAATGTCTTTCCATCTAGCCTTTAGATGTAGTTGCCTATTCGGTCAGCACCGGAAAGGCTAATTGCATTGATAGCTTGTTAGTATTTATGCTTTTATTTACCAGGATTCTCTGCAGATTATTAGCATCTCCTCTATTTTTAGACCCACCACAGCCAACAACACCTGAACGTAGATGGAAACTTTTTGTTTTGGCACATGATGCAACATGAAATTTCTTCTTCCTTACTGTTCTTGTTAAATGTCCAGTGAGGTATATATTATTAGACTGTAATTTTGCTTTTCTAGATATTTCTGAAATGAATTGTAGGGTATTTAATACTAGACAGCAGACTATTTTCTCCTTACTCTGAATGTGGTGGAGACAGATTTGGTGTAATAACTCTGTTTCTTTCATTTTGCACGAAGTTACAAGACTAATTGTGCTCAAGTAAGTGGTATTCAAATTCCTTCATTTAGTGTACAAACTGTGTTCAAACCACATTCTTAACTCAAACCGAGCTCTCAAACATTTGTGTATTTGGTTTCAGTCACTAAAGTATTCACAATTTTCATCCAGATAACTGAGACTTTTGTAGGCCAATGCGATTTTCTTCATTTCTATAGATAACAGTAGTTCATTTAATGTCAAAAACCACATAAGCAAATACATTTTATATAACTAGTATCCAATGGCTCACAAATGACACGAGTACAAGTAAAAAGAAGCAAGAGTTTGTAGACCATTTGTCAATTTAATGTTGTTTTCATGCCTGTTAGGGCTCAAAGTCTAAACCCAGAACAGGAGAAATGTTCCTGTTCCGGGGGGAGTGGGGACTTCCACATTTTTTAAGTCCTGCACACCTCAGCAGTAAAAGGCAAAAGGATGAACGTAACTCTGTTTCGACGCGCTTAATTTTGTCTGGCGACAAGTGCTCTGAGATATACAGGGACTTACATGCTTTCAGCTAATAACATCCATGTAAGCTTCGATAAGCCTTTCTTATAATGAACCAGTTTCTCAGACCATGGTGTAAAGCTTGAGCCCAGGCTTTCAGTGGCAAATCACTGCTGACGTCAGAACTTGGATCGGAACTAGGTTTCATCCATGTCCAAGAAACCAGCGCCGTATTTTAACACATTATTGCAAATGTTCACCTCATTTGGTTATTAAGAGTGGGACAAAATATTGATACAAGAATGTGTTTCTTCCTCTTGCAATACGTTATCGATAAACTGGCAGCAAATATCGAAATAGTTCATAACTCCTCATGTGCTCCTCATCAAATGAATGGAGGTGAAGAATGAAGGTCAGACTTTGGTAGAAAACACATCAGAGAGGCCCAGTCATCTTTCAAGTCAAAAGTCTGGGCCGACTTTTGCTTTTTACAGCACTGATGGGTAGGGCTGCACAATTAATCGAATTTTAATCACAATCACGATTTTGACTGACACAATTAAACTAAGATGATCGTCGGCGATTTGAATAGCAGCTCTGCTGCACATCAGATCAAGCGCTAGCAATACTGGATGCCCTCAGGATACATAAAAGGTATCTTGGTTTTAAACAGTGGATTCACTGTGGGATAACATCCCTTGTGGTAAAGTTAACTGTTTTCTCCACAGCGAGATTGGAGTTATTATGAATAAGGTGGCTGTGTTGGCCCATGTACTTTAATTTCTTGAGTTTATTAGTTTCGTTTAAAAAAATGTTTTTTTCTGAAAACTTGATTTGAACCGATCGATGAGGTTTTAGTAGGTATAGTTGTATCAGTCCTTTAAATATTTTAACTTAAAACTGTTTTTACATAATTCTTTTTGTTTTCTTTTTTAGAGGTACATTTTTCTCAGTTACTCATATATGGTGACGTAGATAATTATAGACAAGAATCACAGAATTGCTGGATTATGCTTTCGTTATTGTCTGCAACAAATCATGATGATCTATTGAGAGTTGCTCTGTTTCCTATTGATACTGGTGAGAAGTCCTGCCATTTGACAATGATCTTCATTTGAGACCAGCCTCGTTGGTCCCACTAGGCCTCTATGTCAGGGTGTTAGTGGCCTAGTGGATAAAACACTTGCCTATGAACCTGACAAGGGGAGTCGGAAGCATTTTTAATGTGAGGGGGACGCATCGGTCTATGCGTGGTTTAAAACTGTATTGTAAGTGCATGTATTTTCTTCCTTTTAACATCCCCTTCACCTTGGTTTCAGCTGTTTTAAAACTTTGTTCTAATGATTATCATACAGCTCCAGGAAAAAATGACACCACTGTAATTTATTTTTAAATCACCATCAGGTTGGGAACCACTGTTTTAAAGAACAATGTTCTTATTTGGAAATTAGGAGAAATGTCAGCAGTTCTTAAAAACTAAGGCAAAGCTGTTCAGTTCAATGCTTGCACCTATAAAAACATATTTTGTCTGAAGCTGTATGTTGCAGAATAAGCATTTACCAGCGTTATATTGGAGGAAATATGTAAATAAATTCTACACTTTAGTATTGGTTAAATGGACCAAAAAAACTAAGCTGCTGCCTTTTTAGAACTGTCAAATTGCATATTATCAGGTAGAGATGTTTTGCTTCTTTAGATGGCAGTGATGAAGATGAGCACGTTTTAGAATCTGTGTTTAGTGGTGTTCCTTCATAATGAGTGGTGTTCCTTCATTTTATTAGTGATGTGTTTATCAGAGGTAGTTCACATATCTAATACATCATTATACTGTTAGTCTAGTGGTTAGGGCCTTCGCCTTGTAATCAGGAAGCCATGGGCGCCGTGTTCCTGGCTGCCCCCTGCTTCACTTGGTGAATGGGTTAAATGCAGAGGTTTCGTGCTGTTCACACTGTGTGCTGTGGTGTGTTCACGTATGACAGAATGGTCACTTTCACTTTATGACTGGAAAATTTGCAGCAGAGAATGAATAAATCACAAAACGATGTGAAAGGTTTTTTTGCTCTTTTGAGAAATAGTAAGAAAACATTTTCTGAGCTTCCTGTGTATATAAGGGAGAAGCAATTGCTACACATGCCTGGTGGTGATGTGTACCGATTTAGTACCTGTTTCCAATTCACATATTCGTCTCTTACCTGTTGAAGAGGTCAGTTCTTTCTGCCACTTCAGTTTGAACCAGTATTTTATCATCATAAATTCATTGTTTTGTTCACTTGACATTTTCAGAAACAATAGAAAATCCGACATAGTTAAAGTATAAAATGATGTATTCAAACTATACGGAAGATATATCCCGAATAAATTCTGTGGTGTTTTTCCTTATCTTTCTTTATTTAGTTGTTTGACATAAATGGGTAAAGCATGTCGTGGTTCTTCCCTCCCATCTATTTAAGCATCTGTCTACCCTGACATGGCCACATGTCATCATATGATATGGTCGGAAGAGTCGTGCTATAGCAGAACTGTCATAATTAACATTTAAAGAGAACAAAAACAACTAAAATTAGAATTGAGTGTGTGAACAAGCTTAGAGTTGGCTTGCCAAAGCTTTTCACACCAACATGGAAAATAGCATGCAAGTTGTTTCTTGAAAATTCAGGGAGAGCAAAAATGTACAGGTTGTATGCAATCCAGGAGGCAAAAGAATAAGGCATTGCAGTATTAGTATGTGTTTAGGTTCAGAAGATACGTTTTTCTGCTAAATCTGTACTAAAATCAAGAGTTTTGTGTAGACTGTGGGGCCAATGAAAGAACAGATTGCAGGATTACGATGAAATGCAGTTGTGTGTTAAGCATGTTTGAAGGATTTATGTTGAAAATCAAAGTGTCAAAATTAACAGGTTTCTATGTGATGATGGAGGGATTAAAGAAATGACAGAAATCAAATAGTCAGATTTAAAAGCTTGAAGGCTCTTTAAAACTGAAGCATAAACCAGTACCTGCTAGAGAAAGAAGATGGAACTGTGGATTTCAAGGTTAAACGTTCTCAGTATAAAATACCCTTGGGTGTAAATGTTTTGGGTTAAATTATTCTGCCAACCTTCATGGCTTTAGCTTGAAATTTCAATAAGTGGCAATCTTGTAGCTTCTTTGGGGGGAAGAAGACAGCAGAGAATGAAATGAAGGAGCTGTTTGCCATTTATGCTGTGATCATCACCTGTATCATAGCATGTATGAGCAGGTCTGTCCCAGGCGTCATGATATTCTTGCAGGCCTTAGTTAAGCTTTCTGATGTGATGATGCTGAGATATATAGTCATGTCTTGTCTCCTTCTTGATCATGTCTGCTTGGTATCTGTTTCTGTTTCACCTGTTCTGCCTCATCAGACCGTTGCAAGCTTATGTAGTCAACTAGCCGTCATTTTGCTGGACCCTGTTAGTCCAGCGGTGGCACCGCTGTCACCTTGCATTTGGGCTGATGTTTGCCGTGGCTTCATGCTGGAGATGTAACAGTCATTAGAATTAGCCACACACTAATTCACCAGCCTCACACTCAATTCTCCTTCATAATTGGATCTGGCCTCACTGATCAAATATGATTTCCTGTGTCTACTTTTATCTGATAGCTAATGCTGGGAACCAGAGGTGTGTGTGTGTGTGTGTGTGTGTGTGTGTGTGTGTGTGTGTGTGTGTGTGTGTGTGTGTGTGTGTGTGT
>JBBJLR010000145.1:6029104-6049102 GCA_037577145.1 Brachypetersius gabonensis
GTAATACAGGAGTCATGTAACGTATTACATTTCTGAGACAGTAATATTGTAAGGTAAGGGATTACTTTTAAATGACATTAATAAGTAATCTGTAATGTATTACAGTTTGGAAGTAACTTGCACAACACTGGTTGTCAGTGTATGCCCTGTTCTGTATTTAAGTTCTGTTTAGTGTCACATTCATTGTCGGTTCATTAATGTCATTTATGTGTCTGTTGCTGTGTGTTTGCCTGTTTTCTACGGTACAACGTTTCCGAGTACCTGTATCCAGTATCGGCCCTAGTGCCAGGTTTCAGTTCTCTGTTTTTGATTCTGTTTTGTAAATAAACTTTCCAAGCAAAGGCATGGTTGCTCTGTGGCCTTATTCTACATCATGGGTTCACGGGGCCGACTGTAACATCTGGGAGCGTACTTGGGGGCATATTTAGGGTTTAAATATAAAACTAGCCATTTTTAGGGCTCAACAGCACGTTTTTTCACAATAAAGTAAACCCTGACAATCGCGGGGGTTATGTTTCAAGAGCACCTGCATATAGTGGAAAAAATGCAAATTTGTGATGTTAAAAAATGAAAAAAAATAAAATTGTTTGATATTATAAACCCTAAATGTGCCTCCAAATATGCTCTAAAACACTTTTTCATTTTAAACTCCGCTTAATACTTTACTCTTAAAGAAAATGTAAAGGTAAACCCATATTCGTACTGTACAGTTTACACTGAACTCCATAATGTATAATGCCGATATTACCTCTATAAAGACTGTACTGTAATTTATGCGCAGTTTTCTTTGGTATACACTGTTTTCTTTGTATAAGCAGGTAAATACAGTAATAAATTGATTTATTTAGTTTTTTTTTTTAATATATAATATGGAAATGTAGCTGAATTTACATTAATACTTATGTAACAAAATTAGTAAATTATACATTTCTTAATAATTTAGCACTAAAATGCATGAAAATTCGAATATTGCCGCAACAAAAGCTGTAGCGTCCGGGCCTAGTCCGGCACACCCGTTCGTCCTCATGCTGGGTTGTTTATGTCTGGGCTTATTCCGTTCGGGGGTCTGATTGCCTTGCTAACCACCGCGTTCTGAGACGATGTGGCAGACGAGGCCCAGACATTTCTGCGAATGTGCAGGGGTTTCTGCGAATAATTATTAGTTCAGTTCTCAGAAAAAGTCTGCAAGATACTGATGCTGTGACTGCGAATGAGCGTGAGTTTACTATATATATATATATTAGGGGTGTCAAGCGAATAATGGTTCCAGTGCCCACACATAGAAGGCATCTCAAGACAAAATTATAACCTAGAAGTAACAACAGAATAACACCCCTTCACACTTTTTCTCCAGTACTGTAAGTGACAAACTCAGCAACAGAGATCATTTTGCTGTGGAGTAAGTTAGTGTTAGCTTAGTAAGTTAGCCACAGGTACACTGAGTTTGGGTCTGAGTTTGGGTGTAGGAGTGTGGTTGGCCGAGGCTGGCGCTGGTGTGAGGGACTGTGTTGTCTCTGACTGCTAGTTCATAAACGTATTGCGTTCAGGTGATATTTTATACTCGATGTACTCTGACATGGGCGCCAGATATATACAGATTGATAGATTGATTTGATTGACTGATTCCATTTAAGTATATTCACTGTTTGCAAAATAATTAAATTAAATTTATTTTGTTAAGAGATTAATCTCTTCATAATTTCATAATTTGATCGGGGCTTTTCCTGCCTATAATTTCTTGAGTTATTCTCAAAAAATTGGAATTCTATCCACATATTGTCCTTTGACAGTCTGTGTAAAGTCTGCTCTGTTTCCCCACAGAGTCATCCTCCACCATAGAGAGCGTGTTCATATTCCAGAGTGCCTCTGATGACATTATGACGGCCACTACCTATGACGCCATTGTGGTTGAGCAGTGGACGGTCATTGATGTAAGTCCTTTTGGATCTGTAAACCAGTGTTTGTCGTTTAAAGTAAAGTATCCCCTTAAACCAATGTTTGTCTTTTAAAGTAGTGTCGCCTTATATTCCCACGTACAGCGCAGCACACAATGTGAAATTCTTTCTCTGTATTTAACCCATTCACCATGTGATGCAGGGAGCGGTGTGTGTGGACAGTACCTTACTCAAGAGCAACTCAGTAATGATACCAGCAGTCTTGGGATTCGAACCCATGACTCCTGCTGCTCCTTCTCCCTCCAACCACCGCAGAGTCTTTGGTGGGAGTTAACCTGTCCAGAATCAGAGTGGTGTTCTAACATTTTTCCATTTTTTTTCTCCACAGGGTGTTGCAGTGAAAGCAGACTACATCCCTCTGCTTCAGTCTTTAGCTCCATATGGCTGGAGGCTAATGTGTGTGCTGCCCACCCCCATAGTCAAAATAAACAGGTATTCATACAGACTGTTCTCTTGATCTGGTGGAAACACGAGAGAAAACCAGTTAACATTGTACATTTTGGGTTTCTTTCTTAGTGATGGCAGTTCAGCCACAAAGCAGATCCTCTTCCTTCAGAGACCTGTACTGTCCCGCAAGAGGAGAGACTTCACGGTATGTACAACACATACACAGAAGTTTGTATTTTTTGTGTTTTTTATACACTGATTTATGTCTTACTACAGTGTAATTCAGATCTACCTACATTTAAACTCATAACCTTTAGCTCAGTAAACCTAGATGATCTCTCTTGGCTCGTTCTTGAAATTTCTGGAAAGAAAAAAAAAATCAAACATCCCAAAAACACTATATAGATACAATGGGGCTTAAAATGTTTAACTATTTAAATCTAATTGTTCACCACAAATTATATTGTCAACAAACAACAGGAATGATGAAAAGTAGAAACCTTTAAAAATGTACATGAGTGTCAGATTTCTTTGGGATTTGGGATTTCTTCCTTTTGTTTTAACCACAGCATGTATTCGAACTGGCACAGACTCCACGTGTTTGTGCCAATGGGTTTGATGAGAAGATCAAATCCCCTTTTAATCACCGGAACATATGCTTGAATAAAAGAGATTAGACAAAAAAGGAATGGCACAAAATCCTTTACATGGTGAATGCCACAAATCTGCTCAATTATACAATTCCAGGTATAATTGATTTTCTGTGTGGTCTTAGACCTTTGGACCCCACTATACATGCATATATATCACCTGTCTGGCTTGTAATTTTACTGATCTCTCCAATACGACACATTCCAGTGTGTGTCTATGGAGACTGCAGGGTTGATGTTGATGCATCTGCTAGCAATGGTCGTGGCTGAACTAGATGACCCCACTAATAGGAAGAGATGTCCACATACTTTTAGACATGAAGAGCCAGAATTGTAGTGTACAGTCAAATCTGCTACTTGTTGGGTTCCTAAGTGGTACTGGCTAAACATTGTAAATTGTTTGGGGTGCCAGATGGAAACAAAATGTGCTGTAATACCGAGACAGCTTGCAGTTACGGTCATCAGAGGTGAGGTAATCTACTGTGAAATATAGAAAGGTCAGGCACATGCCCACACCTTCCCAGCATTAGCGTTTTCTTGAGGCTCTGCTTATGACTATAAAAGCAAACAGTGAATCAAAGTAACAAATGCAATTACAGTTTGTCTTTATCTTCTAAGTATATTTGGTTTGTCTTTAAGTAATGTTTCTGCATCTTCCCCAGGTTGGATCTGAGGGAAATTGCTGAAAAACAAAAGGTTTCATGGGGAAACTGCAATTTTAAATACTACTTTGTATTCTTAGTTAATGTTCAGTGTCCTTAAATGATTTTCAAAAGTTATTTTTCCACAATATTTTCATAATTATATACAGTGAACCCCCAGTTTTACGCAAATCAGGAGTCGTGGATTCAGTCACACGCGGATTTTCCAGACCAGGGTTGCGCCCCCGCCCTCCAAGTGTGATTTCTCCATGGTGCACTCCAGGAGGCCTTTTCAACAAGCACTCGTTTGTATTTTTAGCATGAATAGATCAGGGGTTATTCCCCAAAAACCATTCACCTCGGTGCAGTGTCCCAATTCTTTTGTCCCACAACATTCAGAGTTGCATATCTCGGCGGGGAATTTAAATTAAAAGGCGAAAACTGGTTTACCTTTACATTTTCTTTATGGGTAATGCATTAAACTGAGTTTAAAATTAAATTAAAGGGTTCTGGGGGCATATTTAGGTTTTTTTTTTTTTGGTTACCAAAACACAACGCGTTTTTTCACTATACGCGGGTGCTCTTGGAATTTAACTTTCTGTATACTTCAGTTGTTGGTATAGTTATGTACAGGAAAATAACCCACTGTTAACCTACATAAACAGGTGTGTTGTTTTCTAATATGTTTCTATTTGGGAAGAAAAACACTATACCTTGACGTATCCCAAAACTATTTGAATGATGTCGTGAGGTCAGTTTTTGCAGTAAACTGAGCAGTACTACACTAAACAGTGCAGTTTAAAATTATCAGCATGTATTCGAAGTCTGCAGGTGCTGGGCCTCTCCAGTAGACACAATTACACAGTTTATTTCTGGCCACAGATGAAGAACCTGCTAAAATTAGCGAGGAGCTGTCCATGACAAGAGTGTAAAACAGAAACGCTACTGGCACTTTGTTTGAGAAGCTCAAAAGAAGACAAGCCTTTAACTGCTGTGTGTTTTTTGCAGAGGCTTCACCTCAAAGGTCGCAACAAGAGGAGCTTGAATAGTAAAGACACAGTGGGGAGGGAAGTTCTGAGCGGTGTCTTTCCAGTGGCGACGATAGAGAAGGAAACGGAGGGAACGATTGAAAGAGAGAGCTGGATGACTGATGAAGAGATGGAAAAAAGACAAGGTGTGGAGGAGAGCCCAAAAAGGAATGGTGACCATGCAGGGACTTCGGAAGTTGTTCAGAATAGAGGTGTAGATCAAGGAGAAAAGGCGAAGGTCTTCAGTGTGAGCACCACTCGGGATGAGAAAGGTGGAGTCACATGTGGTTTGCAGGAGGAGGAAGTGAGGCCGCTGGTCCCAGAGCGAGCCTTATTCTCCGGGGTGTGCTGAGCCCAGCATTTACCGCATTGCTGTAGTGTACATGTAAGCTGCACTGAGGTAGGTGTGTATGAGCAACCCTACCTTAAACTTACTGACCGTTTTAAACTCCAACCATAGTTTTGCACTTTGTCCCACCACCTATATAATGTCTCTATAGTGGTGATCCTGCAGTGGTCCTTTCCCATTTGAGTAATATGGGCAAAAATGGGCTAAACTGATTGGAAACATACAAAGTGCACCCATACACTTGGTGTTTATGTTAAATTGTGCAAAGGTGAATCTAATAAAACAGCAACGTATTTTAATAAACCACTCTCAACTGCCCAGCTACAGTACTCAGACCATTCCTTTGACTTTTTGCATAGGATATGTTCAGCAAAAACATTGAAGGTTATTGCATTTAGCTTTTACCCAATTCCTTCAAGTGTTTAAATCCTCATAGTTTATGTGCAAGTTCAAAGAGTACAAAGTGGTGTTTTAATCCATGTTTGATATATTAGTTATTAACCTGTACAGAGGAAATGTATTTGTAAAGATGACTATGGGTGTACCTTTGTTTTTTTATTTTAACTTTACCTCAATGACGTGATTTAACTAAGTAGAAAATCTAAGCTGTTCCGTGTGGAAATTTCATGATGAATGGACCAATTAATATATTCTATTTGAATGGAGCAAACAAATGTCTTGATAGACAAATATAGATTATATACATACACACACCATCAGCCACAACGTTAAAACCACTGACAGGTGATTTGAAGAACATTCTTATTACAGTGGTACTTGTCAGAAGGTGGGATATATTAGGCAGCACGTTGAGAAGTCAGTTATTGAAGTTGGAGGCAGGAAACACTCTGCGTGTGAACCATATTCCCTAAAGACAGCTGCCTCTGATGTGCCCTGCCA
Organism: Brachypetersius gabonensis; assembly: GCA_037577145.1. NCBI lineage: Eukaryota > Metazoa > Chordata > Actinopteri > Characiformes > Alestidae > Brachypetersius > Brachypetersius gabonensis. The sequence goes on from JBBJLR010000145.1 coordinate 6,035,015, forward strand.
CACTGCAAACATTGTTCAGGAATGATCTGAGGAACGTAACAAACAGTTCAAAGTGTTTACTTGGCCTGCAAATTTCCCAGATCTCAATCTGACCATGCATCCATGGGATGTGCTGGACAAACTAATCTGATCCATGAAAGCCCCACCTCATAACTTACAGGACTTAAAGGATTTGATTGTATATCTTCTTGTGGAGTCCATGTCTCAACGAGTTGGAACAGCTTTGGCAACACAAGGGGGACCTACACAATTTTAGGCAGGTGGTTTAAATGCTGTTCCTTACAGAATGCCAGCCATCTGGCAGCTGAAACTTGAACAAGCCTACTTTGAAATTAAAATGCAGCCAAGTACTCATCAGATTGGAGTGTGATTTTGGAAAATTGATGATTGGTAAAGAGTATCTTAGGCAAAAATAAACAAGCTTCATTCTCAAAACTGAAAGTATACGTTTTATTTTCTAACTAGGTGTTTTACAGCCAGACCTGTGGCTCCTCTGTCCTTCTTTCCAAAACCCAACTCTAATCAGGGTTCTGCTACAAGAATGGTCACAGTCCTCCTCCTGGAGCTCAGCCTTCCTGTGTTTCAGTTCTCATCCACATAACACACTTCATTCAGCTAATCAAGGACTTCTGAGGGCAGTAATTAGATGAATCAGGTGGGGTTGATTAGGGATGAAGCTAAAGACTGCAGGATGGTTGGTATCCAAGAGGAGGGCTGGTAACCACCGCTGTAGAATCTGCAATCTACAGTGTATGTCCCACTGATATGCAACACAGAGACTTCCTTGAAAGTGATCAAAACACATTACACCTCATACAGTTTAAGTTAGGCACACTTCCATTTGAATATTCTCTTAAAAAATTTTCTGAGCTGCTTTAAATAAGTTAAAAGTACATACATTTCTTCCTGTGCATCTTCCCATCACTGATGCTAAACTGACAGTGTACTAAAATACTGTTTGCAATGTTAAAAAAAAGAGAATATTTCATATTTTGTGATATCCTTAACTCAAATGTCCAACCCTGTTCCTGGAGATCTATTCATGCTTGAGAGTTTAATTCCAGCCCTAAGCTAATACACCCTACTCTACTAATTAAAGTGCACAGGACCAAGTCAACATGGAGGTAGGTGTATTAAGTTGAGGTGGAACTACTTATTGTAGGCAAAGGACACTGGTTTAGCCTGTTGTATAAATAAGCTGCACAGAAAAACAAAAAACAACTTGTATGTAATTGTGCATTTAAAATAAAATTACTGGTCCACCAGTCTTTTTTTCTGACCGCCAAAGTACTTTGTGGGCTGTAGAAATCGGAGCCCAAGGCTACCACCACTTCTCAAACAGGATTCTGTCCTTTGGAAGGCCTAGGTTTTCCAAGTGTGCACATACACCCTCGATCATGGGTGGCGGCCCACACAAATAGCACCGTGTCCGTCCGGGGTTTATGTTATTCCTCAGCACCTCCGCTGATATCCTTCCACCTATAACCAAGACATCCAGTGTTAAAAATGACATAAATTTCACTTTGAGGTTTTTTAACACTAATAGCCTGCTTATGGTCCCGCACTGGCTAGAAATGGCAATAGGTGTAAAGAGTGCTTTGGTCATCCTGCTCCGCCGTTGAGAACAACAGCTCAAATGTGGAATTTGCCCCATATGACTGCATACGGGGAAAGGCTACCACCCCTTTCTCATGCTTTGCCTGCCTAGAGAATTTCCATCATGGCTTGCAAACAAGTGAAGCATGGCAGTGACTCTGTCCTTAGATGTGCAAATGAGCACAAATGTATTTTTTTTTTTTAGTTCCTTCATGCGAGCCTGTACAGTACAGAGCTGGTCTTGCTGAACGACTGAAAATCAGTTCCAACTCTCCTTAGCTCAGCTACAAACCTCAGACAAGTCAGTTAACTTACGCTATAGAATTTTGTTGCTTTGCTGTATATGATTACTGAGCTTTTTACCCATAGAATGTAGCTCTGAATGTGGAACGTAGAACGTTAGCAGGCTACTATCTCAAATGTAGAGGTAGAGAGCATCCGGTATGTGTGTGACAACACTCAAGTGTTATACTTCGTTATTTGAACAACCGTGCTGCTGTTAGTGTTATGGCGCATGATATCTGCCTTTCCCCTCACTGAAATGACTGAGTGAGCACCTCTGCAAATCAGGGTGATCAGATGAGAATGGGTAAAATTTGAGGAGTCTTACAACAACAAGGCTAAAGGCACTTAGCTATCAAGGAAATGTCCCAAATCTCACCACAGACCATTATCTTTTACCAGCTAGCTGGCCCCTCCCCCTTCACCCACCCCAACCCCCACCCTCTCCTCCGGCGTGTCTTTGAGAAATCTCATTGTGGGACTGGTTCTAAGTGGCTGTAATTCTGCACCATGGCTAAACTTCAGAAAGAAACTTCAGACAGTATTAGGGGACCACTAAGACCTATATAACAGTATACAAAATCAGCATGTCATGGGACCTTTAAAACGTAATAAATTCCACAACTAACAAATGTATAATGCAGTTATGTGTGGCTCACTAGTTGTGTAGGGCTGTAGGTCTTGCTCTGTTTCGAAGCCCTGCCGAGTCACATGAAAGCTGCAAGACAGTTTGTCTGGAAATTCACGGCAAACACCAAGGATGTTGTGCTGTGGGAGAAAAAAACATTAACAATTTAAATATTCATGTGAACATGACATCTCAAACACTTTTAAGGACCAGGTGAATAATGTAATCCATTGTTCAGTCTACTCTAAACAACAAAGTTGTTATAAAATTAATAGTATTATGTATAATGTATTTCTATTGGTGATTTACTGTACTTTCTTTTTTAAAATACATTTGTGAAAAAGAAGTGTGCCAAATGTCCTCCTGTATAAGGACAATTAGACTTCAAGATGATTGCTACTATTCTTTTTAGCTGTGCACTGAACCTTTCAACAATGTGGGTATGCAATATGACAAAATACACCAACGAGCCACTTGTGTGTACCTACCTTGAATCTATTATTTGGGAGGTGCTGAACAATGATGGATGCGATAAATCAAATGAACAGATGAACTACTGTAACTGTAAATCAAAGTGCACATATTTGGGCAGTGGAGCTGAAAATGTCGACATTTACACAATGAGCTTTATGCTCTCTTTTAAGGAAATGACCGTAAAGTGTCCTGTGACAAACTGATCACAGCGATGAGAAATGCAGCTCTGAAAAAAATGAGCTCTGCAATAACGTTCAGTTTCTCAGGTTTGACTGAAGAGCTTTGCTATAGTTTTTAAGAAGAGTTGATAATATTTCTACTAATTTCCAAATTAAAATGTTGTTCATTAAAGCATAATTTTAAAAGAAATGACAAAACATTCAATTAAGAGAAACAAGGTATTAGTGTTTACAGAACTCAAATAATTCAAAGAAAAATCTCTTGTTCACACAAACAAACTGGTATTAAGTTACCATCCAACTAGTCACATTGCAGGAGGAGAGTGTTGATTATAGCAGTGTTTTTTTTATACTTTTCCTCGTTAAATAAGATGTGATTCTGGTGATCAGTACCTCATAAAGCAGAATGAGGTGCTTGTGTAGGAATTTAACAGACACTGACATGGAATGGCTGTCATACTGTCCACCAAAATTCACTTCCACAACGTATGTGGAAAACAAGAGAGATGTTTTATGATCTAAAGTGAGTGTATGCAATGTAGAGCCAGAACAATGGCTTGTAATAAGAAGTCAACTCCTTGTGTTTTCCTGGGTTTTTGTGATATTTTCAGCCCTGGTGGATTCATGGCAACACAGCACTTACTTTGAAAAGCAGTTCTCTGGTGTTCTTGGCACTGTAACAGAGGTGTGTGCGTTCTGGCTTGTATCCACTTGTCTGCTTGAGCAGGTCCACTGTGTGCATTAGGATGGAGTAGAGGGGGTTAATGCCCACCCCACCAGCCACCAGCAGCAGGTCTATCTTGGGATCAGATGGGACGGGGTCAAAATAGAAATCCCCGCCAACTCTTACTGCCACACGAGAGTCCACTGTGCACTGAGGCGAGGAGAAACAAAGAAGCACAACATGAACTGACACTGCGTGAGAAAATGAACACAAAGGCTATGCGCTCCACTGACTTACCTTGGTGTGTATCCAGTGCGCAGGTGGATGTTCCGTGTACTTGACTGCAAGTTCTATAATTCCTTTTCTTTGCAGAAGACCAGGGCTGGAGCACACAGAGAATCCACCCACCTTCTCCATACCTGGGATGAAGAAATCCACCCTGAACAAATAAAATGAGTTCACACTCTTTAAAGAAGCAGGAGTGGCCTAGAGGTAGGATACTTGCCTCTGGACCAAGAGGTCATGGGTTCGAATCCTACCTTCAGCACCACCACTGAGCAAGACCCTTAACCCCATGTTGCTCCAGGGAGACTGTCCCCTGTAGGTAGGGAATGGAAGTCGCTTTGGATAAAAGTGTCTGATAAAATGCCGTAAATGTAAAGCAAAAACATATCCATATTTCCACGAACCCAAAATGTAATCAATTCAATAAGACATGACTGGTGTCTGAAATTTGCTTCTGTGGTTTTGTACTAGTCACACATCTAATGTATGTCCAGTAACAGAAGCTTATCGAGCAGTCAGCATCTCAAAGTCTATATGACATTATTTAATGATCATTTGCAAGTGTGTGATGATTCAGTCAAACAGTTGTTCTCAACGCAAACTAATGGGCTATTAGCCTTTATTACTTGGCTATATTAGCCTCATTAGGGGCAGCTGGTGGCCTAGTGATGAAGGAGTTGCATCTGATCAGGTGGTCATGGGTTCAAATCCCAAGACTGTTTGTGGCACCAATGAGGTCCCCTTTAGCAAGGTATTATACCAACACATTGCTCCCTGGGTGCTGTGTTCCTGGCTGCCTGCTGCTTCACTTGGTGAATGGGTTAAATGCATAGAAAGAATGTGAGTGCAAAGCATAAGCAAACTTTAGATTGCAAACATAACTAAGCTGAATGATTTTATTCAGGGAAATTGTATTTTTTTGGCCAAACTTCAAACTTCCTTTATATTCACTTCATACACAGATCTTGTTAACAAACACCCAGCTCCCTGAGCGAAGTGCCGCTTGGTATAAAAATCTAGGCCCGATTCATACTCAACAACTCCAGCATATTATAACCAAATAATGCAGAAACTTCAATAGAAAAAACATTGTACTAAGCTTTTGCCACATAAGCATTCCAGGCCTCATTATAACCATGCCATCCAACTCCAGAGGAGCGTAATGATATACACAAAAAACAACAAATCATATCAAGAGGAAAACTGCAGCAGAAACAAAGCTGAAAATGAAACATTTCCACTAGTTGCTCTTAGCAATTTCTTAAGTTTATGTGCAACACAAATAAGCAATAGCACATATGGTACCCCACCATTTACGCCCACTCTCTCGGTGGCCTCTGAATTATTTATCAGCATCAGTAGAACAACAGTCATATGGTCTGGAGGAGTTTCTCTGCATGAATTTACATAAATCATCCCATGACTTTTTCACCTCTCTCCTTTTCCTCTTGCTTACAGAAGCAGCACAAGCGCACACACACACACCAGCCATTTCATGGGCAACAAGTAATTGTCTCTTTTTTCTGTTAAATCGTGTTCAGCTCCATCTAATCGAGTTCTGCACTGTGCTGATAAAATGACTAATTCCAGAAAAAGTCATTATTGTATTACTCTGAAGTTAAAGCATCAATAATAAACAGTAGAAACTGTGCCCTTCAGCCTATTTACATTTACATTTATGGCATTTATCAGACGCTTTTATCCAAAGCGACTTTCATTCTCTAATTACAAAATATTTCAGTATTTTACACCATCTCTGAGAGTGAATCCTCCAAAGAGGAACTGCTGTTAAAAATGTGAACCAGGTCATCTGGCACATCAGCAAAACTGTTACAATGCATCCTATTATGGTTGTGCACTGAGTGTATGAGAGCTGGGAAGTTTCTGTATTGTTACTATTGTTGCTATTGTACTTTAATAGAGTCAAGTTCATTAGACTAAGGGCAGTTTCTTCCTTTGAACGATCAGACAATTCACTACCAAAGGGGGGAAACGAGGGAACACACTGTTACACAAGCCTAGACAGTCTGTTCTGCCTCTGAATATCATAATTCAAATTAGAATTAGCAGTGTTCCCTTTAGTGTGATTTCATACTGTTTACAAATTGCCCAGATTTACTGCTAAATTGTCCAATTATCCCTTGAACAGGTCACAGGTACTCCCCCAGCCCAGCCCCGTCTGACCCCACTCTCCCCCCCGAAACAGGACTTTAATGAATATATCCATCATATTTACTACTTGAGTAGAACTGATTCAAATCTATGTAAAGCAGAGGCCAAACTGCTAAGCTCATGAGCTTCATCTTTTCAGCAGTCTGTGTCATGTAGTCACAGAATGGCATAATAGGTCTGGCATCAGTGGGTGCGTGTTTGTCGTTATTTGGACACCTCGGTTATTCCAGGTCCAAAAAACAGCTTCATTTTTATGCTTACAGCACCCTCTTCTGGTCCTCTAATGCAAGCTCTTCCTTTCTGTATTATTCATTTTCAGTAATAAATTATTGCCATTCGCCCCAGTCTGCTGTCCCTGGCAGTCATCAGGCACTTAAGGATTTGAGCATGCATGTTATTACAATGAAGTGATCACTGAGACTAATGTCTGGGGAATGATGACGAGATCCACTAGTGCTCTAAGTGCTAACATGAAGCATGAGTTCTTACCACTGCCCAGCACGGAAGCTGAAGTCTGGATGAGGCACCTCCAGCTGCAGTCTCTTCACTGTGGCCGACTCATCTGTGATGCTACACACTCGAGCAGAGAAGAGGGCCTGTTAAAGCACACACATATATATTATTTTGGACGACCATAGAACACTAACAAAAAATAAAAACTATTGAACAAATGAAAACTATCCAGAATGTAAGTGTATATCAACAACTCCTGCATGATCACTCAGAAAGGACAGGTTACAGTCTGCTAGCAGGCCGGTGTAGTTCCAAAGAGTCTGACAGACAAGTGTGACAAAAAGGCTCAAAAGAGGCTACATCAGAACTGTTAATCCAAAGCATACCCCTTCAATTGTGGTGGTGGTGGTGGTGTCTTGTATGTCAGCCAGCATTATTAGAACTAATTAAACGATGAGGTGATTGCTGGTGGTGGCAGTAGAAGGTGAATAACGAAGCGTACCTAACTTCACTGCTCAGATGTGAACAGAGGCCTCAAAACTCAATGGACGGAAGAACAATGAGGCAAAATGCACTGTGTGGTTTTCCCCCAGAGACAAAAAGTGGAATGTTTTTGTCCAAGTCAATCATTAAACCGGAGTTTACCACAGGCACAACTAAAAAGAAAATATAGAATTAACAGAAAATGTCTGTGTCAAGGGTTTCTACACACATACAAATCCCAGACAACAGATTTTAAACAACATAAACAGGGAACTAAGATTCCATTTCATTATACAGTTACTTTTGTTTCTCTGAAACATATAAAATCATCTAAAGTCTCCACTTCAAAAGCACCATCCTGCACTGTAGTGTAAATATAATACTCTGTGACCCGATAAAAACTGGACCCCTAAAGTAATTGTTCTAATGCAGCAAAAACTAGATTTGTCTGAAAATGTAGATATATGTAGAAGCATCGGTTTAAAAGTTTCCAAACAGCTCTGTGTGCACATGTGGCGGACGTCATCAATACGTCATCAGTTTTTGTGCGTCGTGAAAAACAAACAAACGTGCCTTTTACCACAGAAGACAAAATTTTTATTAAAGTGTTGCAAAGGGAGAAGGGCTACGAAGCAAAGAAATTTGTTAAGGAATTTCCCAACAGAAATTGGTCTGTCATCTTTGAATAACCTGCTGAAGATCGATCAAATCTGGGGTGTGCTGAATTGGTGCTTGTAGAACCAGGTGTGAAACTGAATGGCACATATTACCGTGATGCTCTGCTTACTCAACATCTGTTTCCCACCATCAAGCGGGTTTCCAGTGGGCACTTGGAAGCCCCCGCACATCAGGCACGAGGTACCAATGATTTGCCATCTCAACAGACACCCGACTTCACACCGCCGCAGTTATAGCCGCCCAACAGCCCTGATCTTAGTCTATCATATCTGGAACGAACTGGAACAGCGGGAGTATAGCATCCGCATTCGCCGATCACCTCATGGCGCGTCTGTTGAAGAGTGGCAAACGTTTGCCGTCAAGCAGTGGCATCTACGTCTCTGGGCATGCATTCGAGAACAAGGAGGACACTTCCTTAATAGATTGTTGCGCGTTGTTGGAAACGTATTTTGAGTGTTGCATTTCAAATGTTCATTAAATTGATAATGTCTTGTAAATCTTTATCAAAATTCCTTTCTTCTTTATTTGCTCTGTTGTTTGTATATCCAAATTTTCAGACAAATCTAACAAGTTTTTGCTGCATTAGAGCAATTTATTTAGGAGTTTTTATCAGGACACCATGTAGATATGAAATACATATGCCAAGATGCTTTTCTGGGGTAATAACTAGTATCCTCAGTTGTTAAACATTCTCCTACTTACACAAAAACCTGGACAGATAAATGGAACATGAACCAAGTCACATCACACCAGCACATGAGGAGTCACCTTTCACCCAAATTACTTTTTTATTTTAGAGCCAGGTGGATCTGAGTCAAAGGCTATAAAAACTTCCAACAAGAACACAAGAAACAATAGACAACCAGTTACAAAATGCTATAGAGGGGTGAAACCTAGAAACATTAAATATAGGCTCTATCTGACCCGCTAAAGCAACATGGCAGAGCTTTTACTAGCAGGGTTTCATGTTTGTTTACATGGCTGATTTAAATGTTACAGATTCCCACAGAAACCCATCAAAAACTTGTGAAAGAAATATGGAATCTGCAGAGGGATGACCACTGCCATATTAAAGTCTAAGTCTTTGTCTTTAAAGTCCCAGTTGGTGTAATGATCAGGTGTCCCAATACTTTTGTCTATATAATGTATACTAAATGACAACAATAATGCCTTACCTCTTGCCTTTGAACACTAGCTGTCCTCTCAAGATGGTCAGCTTGCCTTGATGACATTTTTCTTGAGGATAAAAATAAAAACAAGTTACCTCCAGTCCTGCACCTTTAATTAAGCCAACTATTACACAGACCTGACATAAAACACCCTGTCATACTGGGCTGAAGGGTCCAAATTACAAAAAAAAAATAATAGAATTAATTAAAAGTTTTGTCTCTGACTGCGCAAAGTCCGTTTTGCCTCTACCTATGTGAACACAGTTTTGTCTCTGGCTTGGTGAAGTGGAGCTGCTGGAGCTCTCGGTGACGCTGTTGTTGTTTTCACTACAGTTTAACTCACCTGAGAGTTTTAGCGCAGCATAGTCCTCCAGGTCTGCTCAGCACTGAGGCCACATTTCTTGCCGCCGTTTTTAAAAACCACGAGACGTTCATGGTTTGTCCCTGGGGGTCTGTCTGGGTGTCCAAAGCTCTATCAGAGAACCAACCCGGGTCTAGAGCCAGAGAGAGCAATAATCAACATGCATTCACTTATCACTCACTGCAAGTAAAAACCTGTGAATTAACCACACAAAAAAAGCTCAATTTACTTACTACATAAAAATATGTTTCTCCCCTGTATTAAAGCTAGGCTAAATGCTCACATCCTCAAACCTGCAGTGCTCCAATTTGAGGCCCTATAGACCAAGTTTTATTCAAGAATTTAAAAAACATGTTCATTCTTATTAAATAACACCTTACTGGACCTTCATACATGTTACTGAGGAGCTCCCTTCCTTACCTCTTCAGTCTGGCCTCCTCTCTTTGATCTCGCACCCATAGTCTTACACACTAGTGATCTTACATGTTATATTTTTAATGTTGTGTTCATCATCTACTCATCATCTACTTTGCCTTTTTTTGCATGATGAATTGTATGATCTGTTTTACTTGTCTATAAGGTGTCCTAGAGTACTAAATAAAATGAATAATAGTAAGAAGAAGATAAATAGTACCAACAATACTACTATTATTACTACTACTACTACTACTACTACTAATAATAATAATAATAACAATAATAATGTTTTATAACAATAACAAAGAGGCTGTGCGATGTTTACTAGATAACTGCAGAGAGTGTTAGTGCCCGAATGTGCAGGCAGTAATGGTAACGATGGGAACACCGCCACATAGCTGGTTAGCCTAGCTCGGTTTAATGGTCTAGTTATACACTACAACGCAAACATAAATGTTTGCTTTTTAAGGTTTTAAAAGCTGAACGTTAAAGTCATAAATCCATGCTGTATTTCAGGAAGACCCACCGAAAATCTCTTTCTGCTCTTCAGGACCAGTCCGGCTCCCTAACCTCGGTCATGCTGGAGACACGTGACAGAACCGGAACAAGTTGCGAGTCACTCTCTACTGGAGGCGTGGCCGAGTGTGTATGCGTGATACACACACTACATGGACAGAAGTATTGGGACGCCTGAGCATTACACTAACAGGGTCCTCTAAATGACATTCAGATATATAGACTATATATCTGATATATGGAGTTGGTCCCCCTTTGCAGCTAGAACAGCTTCCGCGATTCTTTGAAGGAGTTTCTGTTGGAATTTGTGCCCATCCATTCTGTAGAGCATTTATGAGGTCAAACACTGATGTTGGAAGAGAAGGCCTGTCTGTTTACGTAACTCTGGTCACTCTGTTACAGTACTCTGCTTATATTACTCTATTTACTCTGGCAACTCTGTTTAACATTATTCTGTTTATATTCACAATGCATTTTAACATCCCACTTCCATATTGTACATATGTAAATCTGTCAGATTGCTGCTTAGAACTAAATTCTTTAGATTTGTTTTGAAGAAACATTCACACTTGTTTCTAAATTTAAAATTGTACTTACTTTTTGATTTCTATAATACTGATTTCTACTTTACTTGTACTTATTTTATTTGTATTTGTTTTAGAAATGTCCAGATTTTAATTTAAAATTTTACTAATTATTGTAATGTTTGTACAGTCATGCAGTCACAGTTGTACTTTTATAACTATGCATGTGACAAATAAAGGATCTTAAAAGTAGACTTATTGTTCTATTAATGAAGTAATAAGTAGAAGCAAAAGTCGGTACACTATTAGCAAACATGCTTTTATGTTTCATTGACTTGCGACTACAGTGGAATCCTTTTTGTGCGTCACACCAATTAGTCACAACATTAAAACCACCTGTCTAATGCTGTATAGGCCCACTAGTGCTGCCAAATTAGCCCTGACTTGTCAAGACATGGACTCCACAAGACCCCTGAGGGTGTGCTGTCGCATCAGGCACCACAGCGTTAACAGCAGATCCTTTAAATCCTTTAAAGTTGTGAGGTTTGGCTTCCATGAATCAGGTTAGTTTTTCTCATGATGCTCAGTCAGACTGAGAACTGTGGGATTTGGAGGCCGAGACAACATCTTATGCTCTTTTGTGTCCCTCAAAACTATTCCTGAACAAAATTATTTTCGGTTTTGTCCTGGTGAAAGTGGCCGCTGCCATTAGGGTATACTGTTGCCATGACAAGGTGTACTTAGTCTGAAATGATGTTTAGGTGGGTGGTCCCTGTCAAAGTAACATCCACATGAATCCCAAGACCCAGAGTTTCCCAGCCCAACACTGCCTCCGCTGGCACACCTTCCTAGTGCAGTCTCCTTCCATAGTAAGTGATGTTCATGCACCCTGTCCTGATGTAAAATAAAACATGAGTCCTCAAACCGGGTCATTCTCTTCCATTGCTGATAGTTCAGTTCTAATGCTCACGCACCCAGGGGCTTTATTTATAGGGGCTTCAGTGCCGGACAGAAATGCTTCTATCATAGGCGGTATTTAGTAATTCACTTCAGCTATCAGTATTTCTTTAAAATCTTCAGTTTTCAATTCAGCGAAACAATTTAACATGTAAAGAACAGTCTGTGTATTTCATTGGTTCTTTGAAAAGTTAAGGGTTCTATATAGATCTATTACCTTAACTAAAGAACCCTTGAAAAACCTGGATGACCAAAAACAACCTGGAAAACGACAAGTCTCATGTCAAAAAGCTCCTGAATTCTGAAAGGAACATTGCATAATCTAACAAGCAGCACCTTAATTAACCTATAAAAAAGTATTTGCAATTGAAAGTACTAATATGTTTTTCCTTTACCTAATTGTAAAAATTTGAGTGTGTAAGTAAACTCTGACCCATATCTTTGTGCGTGAGGAACTGCTTCCAGCTTCAAATCACAGGTTTGATAAGTTTGTTCATCTCATGATACACAATGGTTCCACTTGCCCAACACGAGTCTGGCATGAGCAATGATTCAGCAGAACCTTGTTCCGCATTCTGCTCTGAGGCACAGTTTCCAGCAGTTTGGGATTTAAACGGTTCAGTTAATTGGGCAGATTAAAACATGACTGGACAAATTAACGGTTGTTTTCATTTTCATGTTTGATAATGTTTTAATATTCCCAGATAGAATAAACGTCATGTGTACCCAGCATTAAGCACTTTCATCCAAAAGGGATGATGTTCCACTTCCTTTTGCCCTGGATTCTCTATTTGAAGAGTCAGTTTTAGCCAGAGTTCGGATTCTCAGTCTTATACAGCTCCAGAAAACAATAAGTGACCACTACAAAAATGTTCAGTTTCTCAGGTTTTGTCTTTTATAGGTGCAAGTATTAAACTGAACAGCTTCGCATTACTTTTTAAGAACTGCTGACAATACTTCTCCTATTTTCCATATAAAAATATTGTTCTTTAACATGTAATATTAAAGGAAATTACAAAACATAACAATAAGAGAAATGATAGTGTTTACAAAACTTAAATAATTCAAAGAAAACAAATCTCTTTTTCACTCTTAAACTAAATGGCAAAAATCACCTTTGATGTACTTTTTGCCAACTAACTGGTCACACTGCAATTTCTGTCAGTCATCCATCTTTCAGGATTATTTCTTATTACTTATTATTGCTTACTGATACCACAGTTGACATTAATAATGATACATGAATAATTAATAACATCAATAATAACACATTTTTGCATTAGCGAGTTTTTTACAAAAAAATAAATAATTGACAGTCTATTATTTGGGTGAAGAGGTTAAAAAAGTGACCTTGGCAGTTGTTATCTAAACATAATTGACAAACCGTTATTTTCTTCTTCATACAAATAATACTGACAAATATGTAACTTGTGGAATATACCAAGTCTGTCATAAGAAGCAGAATATTCAGAAAATAGAGGTACACGTGTTTCATATCCTACAGTGGGGGACTCAAGAATAACGATGCTTCTAACATGGAATAATGTTAAATGGGTTCACACATTAAGTCAAAAATAAAACGATTTTCTTCTTACAATAAGACATATTTTAATGATTGTATCTTAGTGCTAAGTGTGCTTATAGTAGACTGGATTAAATTACTCATCTGAAATATGCATAATATAACCCAGCCTACAATGAGAGTCAATGTAATATCAGTGCAACACAAATGGCACTTTATTTGTGGAATCATTCTAGTGATAAACCGTCTGCCATATAAACTGATTAGTGAAGAGAAATAACTGATGATCTACATCATGGGGTAACTATTCCATCTCATGTGTCACTCTGAGCCTGCATGAGTGTGTGTGTGTGAGCGTATGCCTGTGTTTATGAGGAGTACATGGAGAAGGGCGAGTTTCTTGGGAAGGAGAAGTAGCTCCACTATTTATTTCTACAAGCATTTTCTTATATATAACTTCATATATATATAAATGTGTATATATATTATACATGTTTTATTTGAGGTGATGATCAGAATCAAGATGCTACAAGTGTGGTGGTTCCAAAAATTGGTGGCCTAGTGGTTAAGGCATTCGCCCTGTGATCAGAAAGTCCAGGTTCGATTCCCAGGACCGCTAGTCACCTCTGAGGTACCCTGAGCAAGGTACCTTCCCCACACACTGCTCCCCGGGCGCCGTGTTCATGGCTGCCCCCTGCTTCACTTGGTGAATGGGTTAAATGCAGAGG
>JBBJLR010000145.1:6052860-6066907 GCA_037577145.1 Brachypetersius gabonensis
CCACAACATGTGAATGAACCTTAAACCACATTTAAACCTGGTCTGGAGACTTGTATACGGATTAACTTGAATATGGCAAGTATTAAGCAAATTCTCATACTTTTTTTTTGGCCAAAAAAAAAAATTCATGTACTACAGACAACCGTCTGTGTTCCCCCTCCAGTGTATGTTCTATTCAAAGGAAAACCACAATTCTTTAACATACCATTTCCTAACACCAACAGTCTGTGTGTACAAACAATTCCTAATTTGCTCATCTGGCATAGTGAGCTACCACATTAAAGTTAAGCAGAGGCGGAGAGATGCCTCTTAAGTGGGGGCAGTCCAGGGGGCGTTGTTTTGCCCATAAGCACAACAGCAGGGGGAGACACAATCACAGTACTGGGAGGGGTTTTACGTGTTGAATGTGGCTTGGAGAAACAGACGCATTCATGCAGGTATAAAATCTGGCTAAAATGCACCTCAGACCAGGTGAAAAATAAACCCTTGTTTGATAATATTTGGGGAGAACATGGTCCACTTACTCCATGTAACTAACTAACCCATCAGAACCCATAGTGACTACTTCATGAAACCAATAGGTCTACTCAAACTTCTAAAGACTTGGATCTCGATCACATATTTCAGAGGAAAATCTATTGGGTAGATGATTTTCATAAAAATAAATTGGGGGGGCAGCGACACTTTACATAGAAAGTGTTTGCTTATGTTATTTGCGTAACTAATCTATAAGGATTACTTGCTAAAGAGAATGCACTGTTCCTTTCCCAATATTTGCAGTTGAAATACTGCTGCATAATGATTTTTCACACAAAAAGAATATGATGAAGTCACTGCTCTACCTGTAACACTGATTCAGTGCAAGGCCAATATAGGACAACTTATCTGAAGACTGCACTGGAATCTTAGATTTTTAAACAAAAGATTTTGCGACACGTGTATAAATAAAGCTGAGATGCACCGTGTCACAATTTCACACAATGGTGATCCTGAACACTTCTCTCACTGCTCTGCTTAAACTGTCTTCAAAACCATTAGGGCACAGCCACTGCATTTTAATAAAACTGAATCTTTTCGCCAGCTTGGAGAGACACCCTTCAAATTCTTGATCTTACAAAGGGTAAATGGGGCATTTTGTCTTACAAGCATTAGTTACAAGGACAGCAACTGAGAGTTAAGTGTCTTGCTCAAGGACACACTGGTAGAAGGCGGGGGATTGAACGTGCGACTTTGTGGTCATCGGGTTCACAGGGGGTTGTTTTAAACCACTAGGTCACTACCAACCCCCACACCACAAAAGACTTTTGGTCCAGTACCTTAAATTGTGCCTCAGGCGGTCCTGCAATAATGACCATCCTCTGCTTGGCGTCCATTCCATCAGCTGGGGCAATCTAGCCAGAAGAAAAACATGAAAATTAGTAACTTCCCCCACAAGTAGCTGATGCCTCATTACAAACAAGTTGAAAAAATTAAGCTGAAAAATGATTTTACCCAAACTAATTTCAACATATCGCTTACTTTGATCGACGCCCCGGCAAAACGGCTGAGCTGCTTTATGTGCTGGCCCTGCTTGCCGATGATGGCGCCCACTGCAAGGGCAGGGATGAAGAGATATACCGTCTCAGACTCTGGTGGCTGCTGCTGAGAAAATAAGTAACACTCATAAGGAGAAAAGCTCATCCTGCTATGCTGTGAACACAAAAACAAACCCTAGAACATTTTACAAAGGGCATGGGTAAACCACCTCTTGGGTAAACCAGCATTACCTTGCTTTACTCATTTAAGTAACAGAAGCCATGGGTTTTTATACCAGAATTCATATCCATTATTCCATGACTTCCATGGCATTGCATCCGTGCTTCTCTCTACCAGTTCAAATCAATCATTCACCGCAAGTCTCTCTACACCATTAGGCAGGATACACAAATTATCACCAATATGATGCAAAACCTTTAATGTATTATTCAGCCACTCCCAAAATGTTTGTTTGCAAAATGCAAACAAGCCCTGGGCTAAAGGAATCCTGCTCTATGCTAAAGATGCAACAGATCCTGAGCCAGACCACCAGGCACAGTCATATCCTGAAGAACACCTCTGCATACTAAAACAACCAAACTAGCACTGCTTGGAATGTACAAACAGATGATTTTAGCTGTTGTATAACAGATGTGCCCTTGGAACTCAATTTCAGGTGAAAAGCCTTAGCACTAGATATGGCCCAATACTACTACTTCTTCTGACACTGACATTTTTAGTGTTAGCCACTAATGGTCCAAAAATTCTCTTTCCTACTAAGCTCTAAAGATGAGCCATGTTTAACTTTAGCATTTCATTTAAGAATCATTTAAAAGATGACAAATGGTGCTCAGATTGCTCAAACATTCTACTACAGTGCTGTGTAAAAGCATGCTGATTTCCTCAACTCCGGCAAAAATCACTTTATGCCAGTTAACACACAAAAAAAACGGTATTTGCCCCCACAAACTTAACTGGTTTTGGCCACTATTAGTGAAAATGTAACCAAACGTATTTGTCGTTCAGACATCTGTGGGGAAGGTATTTGCAGAATTGCTTTAGTTCAGACACATCAAAGGGGTTTTCTTTTTCTTTTTTTTAAGCTTCTATTTCTTTTGTCGGTTTAGATCACAATCTGAGACAGGTTTAATAGTCAGTTTCCCAGGTGAGCCTATTTAAAGGGAAACTACTTAAGGAGGTTTACATGCAGTGTGGGGGAAACCAGAAGGTGTTTTCTGGAGGAAAAGGAATGAAGTAATTGGACATTTAACAAAAACTTACACAAGATCATTGGACTGTTAGGAACTTACTTTGATATGCCTTTATCTGAATTAACCAGTTTCCTCTCTGAATCGCACATTTCTGTCAGGCAGTTGCACTGTATTAGGAGAGCAGCTGTTAAAAAGCCACTGATGAGCAGCAAGCAGATATTTCAAGCTGCTGATGCCTCTCGGTGCAGGACACTCCAGAGGCTTGGATTTGGGTATATAAAGTGTAAGTGAAAGTGACCATTCTGTCAAACGTGAACACGCCACAGCACACAGCGTGAGCAGCAAAAATTCTTCCTCTGTATTTAACCCATTCACCAAGTGAAGCAGCAGGCAGCCAGGAATACAGCGCCCAGGGAGCAGTGTGTGGGGGTGGTACCTTGCTCAAAGGTACTTCAGAGGTGCTTAGCGGTCTTGGGAATCGAACCCATGACTTTTTGATCGCAGGGTGAACGCCTTAACCACCCCTAACCAAAGCTCACATTCGCAGTGGGCTAAGAAATATATGAAGACTAATTTTCAAACAGTTTTATTCACTGAAGAATGGAGCTCAGGATGGTTGGTGGAATGGCTCTGTGTCCCAACAAGGCAGCTACATCAACAAGGAGTGATGTTTTGGGCTGGGTTGTGAGATGGCAGACACCTTTAGTGTGCCTGAAGGTGTCAAAATGACCTCTGCAAAATATGTAGAGCCTCTAACTGCCCATTTCCTGCAATGATATAAAAAGAAGAACCGGGCAAAATACCATTAGCTGCTAGGAGTATAAGTGGAGAAAAACATGGTGAGGCCACAGTCATGCCCTGACCTCAACCCTATTGAGAACTTGTGGGGCATCCATAAAAGGAAGATCTATGAGGGTGGGGGTACAGTATACCTCCAAACAGCCACTCTGGGAGGTAATTCTGGCATCCTCAAATGAGATACAGGCAGAAACTATCCACGAACGTAAGAAAATAACAGCAAAGATGGGTTCTTATGTTAATATGTAACTTGACAAGTAAAGATGTTTTCTGACGGAAATCGGCCATGTATTTGCCTTACGTTAATTTGTCCAAAAACAAATGAGATTTCAGTTTTCAGTACTTTACAACCTACTTAATGTTTTGAAACTGGTATGCATAATATTTGGGAACCCAGTATTTTGAGTAATTTGTCAAAATATACTGTTGCCATCCTTTGTAGTTTTGTTCAATGAAATCCAGATTAATTACATAATCTAATATAAAATCACATTCACCATCAATGGCACTACCTATTTAGGAAAAATGAATAGGCCTAATAATTTGGAAGACAGTGTAAATCAATGCACAAAACAGCATATCAAGCTCCAAATATAAGTCTCAATTTCCAGCAGCTACACAGCAATCCACACATTCAATCTCAAGGTAACAGAACATGGTTGGTCTGTTCAAGCAAAAGTCACCAATACAGACTTTTTTCATGGCATTGAGCAAGCAAGTGAAGCCACCATCTGGTCCCATTTCCTTCACATTAGCCAACTTAACTTGCAAGCGCGGACACATACACACACACGAGCCAATTAGACCACTTGCATCACACACACACACACAAACTTCCCCCAGCATATGCCATTCCAGAAACACACCAAGCACTTGAAAAAGCGCACACACACTCCACACACCCTTTGTGTTAAACACACACCCTGCATTCTCTGCAGCTGTGTTAGTTGGGGGGGGTGGCCTGGCCCCTTCCTGCAGGGGGGGCCTACATGAGGCACCGGCTAATGCCCGTGGCCTTCGGCCAATCAGGTAGCAGGCAGCCAAAAGCCGTGCAGTGCATTGTGGGTAGGGAGGGACTTACAGAGAGGGCTGGGCTACTGCTGGAGGACAGTGCAGAGGCCCAAAATGGCACCTCGCTCCCAAACGCGCTGCACTACGGGAGAAACACACATTAACACACAGACACACCTGTACCCATCCATACACCTTAACTCAATCACATTAAAACTCGCAGAAGAATTCACTGTGCCATCTCCTTCATACTAAAGTTTTTAAACTTACTGGTGACCCATGGAACACATATCCAACAGCAACCTGGTGCAGTATGAATGAACCAGAATCATACAAGCTTACACCCTGTTCTCCTCCATGGGCTCAGAAAGGCAACATTTTATGGTTACAGGGACCTCGGTCATTACCCATCGTTTCTTCAGCTTCCAACCTGTGAAGCCCATGGCTTATCGGCTCCAGTCAAGGAGGATATCAGTCCAGCATGGTTTGATAATGCATATACTGCTCCAAACACATCAACTAAACTTGATCATTCACTGAAGTTCAATTAAACTGGGAAATCGCCAAACTATGCTGGTCCCCTGTTGTATCTGCTCATTTTGTCATAAGCAACCAGGCCATTCACACATCGTATCAGAACATGCTGATGGGCATAAAGTAACTCAATAGGCAGCACCTAATAGGAGCGATGGCATAAAGAATTCAAATAGGAATAAAAGGGACTTTACGCTAACAATGATGTATTCCAGGTCCAAGTTCTGTACACCCCCCTTACCCCAAATGAAGGATAGGCAGCTTGGGCTGTAGTCGGGGGTCCGGGTGTCATTGAGGGGGACATGCCTCCGCTTGCCCCAACTGGAAAAAGACCCAGCGCATTTAGATTGAGCCCAGGAATCAAGTTAGACTGTAGCTGCAGAGAAACACATGGAGATATATCAATAATACATAATTAGGGAAAAGAATAAAAAAAAACCCACTAGACTTTGACATCTCTTTGCCGAATGTTTATGCTGCAAGCAAAGTAAACAGCGAGAGCGGTTTTCTTGTTGCTTTTCACAGTCAAGTAAGTACATCACAGATCCGCACTGTAACCCGTTTTACACTGGATGCGTGTCCGCTGCGGTGCGACTGCGCTGCATTTCCATTCCGTTCGAGACTATGTGCCAATTCACACTGGACGCGTTTGTGGTCCGTATCTGATCCGGCGCGCCGCTGGTTTGCGAGATCACATGATCACGGGAAAATTGTAAGATTGTGCGGGATAACGCGATAACCGTGGGTAAACCAACGGCGATTGTTTTGCTGATTTCTGCACACTACAAACATTATTAGTAGGCTTCCTAGTTAATTTTGTCCTTGTTGTTGCTCATGTGTTTGTGTTAACAGTGTGTTGCATTGCTGTGTTTAATGTGTTTGTCATACTTTATTGTGCTGTAAAGTTAATGCATTTAAAGTCCACTTTTGAATGACATTCATTTTGTGGTGTTTTTTTTCTGTTTAAATACACTGGTCAGCAATATGTGGGTCATATATATGATTTTATAATAATATAGTATAGTTGTCCATGTTATGAAGGGGTCGTCTGGAGTTGGCGCATGCGCTCCGTGTTACGTTCTTGATCCGTATCTGTCAAAAGTAGACTTGATGCGCATATCGGCGGACTGCCGGACATGTCACGGAACAGAGACATAGCGGAGACGCATCGGATCTGGTGTAAACTGATGCATTGACTTTATTGGCGGCGATTAGCTGCACCTGACGTGTCGGAGACGCACCGCAATGCAGACCCATCCGGTGTAAAACAGGGGTAAAAGGTTTTACGAAGAATGAGGAAAAATATTAAAAGAATTACAAAGTAAGAGGTGCGAAGACAACATACGTTCATGGCGGCCACATCGTTCTCATAAGACTCTCTGATTTTTTTCATGAGCTCTTCCTCAGCTCTGGCACAAGCCTCTATAGCGCCCTTTACTGTGATGGTGCGTTCTGGGTTATACAGAGTCAGGTCCTGCAAACTAGGGGAGGCAAAGAAAGACATTCGCCATAAACACCAGACAACAACATATTCTTGCATTCTTGCTTCCACACTCTTAAATATTTTATACACAATATGTATGCTGCAAACTTTTTTTTTAACTTAAAATAAATGGCAGCACTCTGCACGGGTTACTTACGGTGAGATGGTGATTTTAGTCCCAGTGTCTTGTTCGATTTTCTTCAAGTTACGACCCTCTTTTCCAATCAGGCGGCCAACAAAGTTATTATGAGCCAAAATCTTTAGAGGAATCTCTTCAGTGCTGTGTTACACAGAAGTCAAAAGGCAGCACTGCTCAAGGCGTGTACATGTATCTGTTTACACAGCAATTAGGTGAGATTTTATCAAGTGAATAGACAGTGAACCAGAGTATGCAGACTAACATTTTGGTGTCAAGGGCCTCTTTCTGCATGATCTCCAAGATGTTCCTACAGGCAGTGCTACAGCCCTCTGGAGTGGAGTGAACAGTGATGGGCTTCTCAGCTGCTCCCGCATTCTCTTTACGATGGATGTCAATCCTGTGTAACCATACACACAGTACAAACACATTTAAGAATTTCAAGCACTGGTCATTGAAAGGCTAGCGGTCTTCAATACAACGAATGAGTGGATGGTTGATTGACTCAGGTTTAGAGTTAATGCTGTCATTTTAGATGTAAATCAAGTTATTCTCATAATTAGTAATAATTACATTTTTCCATTCACTTTATATTTACTTTGCTTCAGTGTCAAGAATGACAAAGGCATGTTTTGTAAGTCACAATCTCTCATACGTACAAACATTTCCTGACAGAAAGAGCTGAGTGAGAAATAAAGATGTTAAAAGGTGTACATGCCATGGAGGGTTAAAACCACGCACGCACACACGCGCACAGAGAAAAAGGCTTACTTTGAGTGTGTCTGTTTGGTAATGTTGCGGATGGTGGCACCCTCTTTGCCTATGATGGCGCCCACAAACTGAGTGGGCACAAGCATGCGCAGAGGCACATCCGACTGCAGCTTGGGTCTAGCACCCAGAGAAGGTGAACCCTGTCGGGGGGGACCTCGAGGAGCCGCGCCCCTCCTGCTGCCCAAAGCCGACGGTTCAGCAGCAGCAGCCTCGTCTGGTATGTAGGACACCTTCAGCGCATATTTCTCCATCATGAAACCATTGAGCTTCTCCACTGCTCTGGAGGGAAGAGAGATTTGAGTGGGAGACAGGACAATCAGATGTGAAAATTTAACAGTCACCTGACAGTCTTAAATTAGAAAGTATAAAGCCCTTACAGTAGAAAAAGTCAAGTACGAGTACGAGTCAGAATTTACATTTACATTTATGGCATTTATCCAAAGCGACTTTCATTCTCTAACTACAGGGGACAGTCTCCCCGGAGCAACTTGGGTTTAAGGGTCTTGCTCTGGGACCCAGTGGTGGTGCTGAAGGTAGGATTCAAACCCATGACCTCTTGGTCTGGAGGCAAGTATCCTACCCTCTGAGCTACCTCCACCCCAGAATTTTAAATAATTCTCTTGAAAGCTGTAATATGGCACCACATCACCCTAGGAGAGCCGGCCAGGCCAAAGTGCGGCCCTCACATAGCAGTGTAAGTAGTAACCCAGCAGTTCAGTGTTTAGCAGTATCTTTACTAATCATATTAGTGAAAAACCCACACCACATACTGCGACAAAAACAAAAAACATGTTATTGCTGTGTGCTACATTAACATTATTTATCAGACACTTTTATCCAAAGTGACTGCCATTCTCTAACTACAGGGGACAGTCTCCCTGGAGCAACTTGGGGTTAAGGGTCTTGCTCAGAAACCCAGTGGTGGTGCTGAAGGTAGGATCTGAACCCATTACCTCTTGGTCCAGCGGCAAGTATCCTACACAATAGGCTCCACCACCCTTCTACTCTCCCTTACCTCTTCCCTGAGCATTACCTTTTTGTTCCTGAGCTCCAACACCCACTTAAGCTCAGGAAGGTAAGTTCTTGGAACAAAAGATTATTCTTAAAACAGAGTGAGCATCACACTAAACACCCTCACCATCAGTCAGATTTTAACACCACACTGCTTTTGGGAAAATTGTCTGATTACTCAGGTGTGTTAGAAAAGAAAGAAAGGAAAAAAAAAAAAGAATCTGCAGAGCTAATGCTAGTGCTCAGGTCAGGGAACTGAACTAAAACGAGTATTAAATAAAAGAGCAAATAAACAGTTCATAAAAATACATCAGAACTGGGCAAGAATATTGGTCATAAAGATCCACTGGCCTCAAATGGGAAGGCTGGCATGTAATAATGGTTCTATTCAAAATGGGGGGAAAAAGGAATTACAGAACTTTAACCTCTTGCTGTGAACCCTGCAGTGTTTTTGAACAGGCATTAGGTGGCAGCAGTAAGATTATGAGGAACCGATGCCTGATCAAGTCTATAGCACATGCGGAGCCGACCAGGCTTCACACTTCAGTTGGATAGATACGGCGTACAGACAGACAGAGGCTGAGTGAACTGGCTCAGCGTCCAGAGTGGTATACTCACTGTCTGGCTTGCTCCCTGGCACCATATCGCACGTTGACTACGGCTGTTTCTGTGTCAGTGTTGACTGTGGTCAGAGAGGAAAGTGTGCGACAAGCACACAAAATGTTAAGTGTAAGAATTTTTATTTATTTTTTTAATAAATGAAGTCATCTGCATACTCACCTTGTTCACAACTCTCTACCGTGCCATACTGAGCCAATAAGCCATCCAATACCTGCACATGGAAATGAGAGTGTGTCATCTTTTGGATACTGAAGTCTGGTGTAGTTCCACAATGCTTTACATCCAAATAAAAAGCCCAAAATTATTTTCAAATTGCTTCATATTTTTAATGAATCGTTCTTTTATACAATAAAAAGCTCTGCAAATGTTAAATCAAACAGGTATGAGATTTTTTCACTTTCACACTATTTTAAAAAAAAAAATTAGACCTTGTGCTGACTGCTTTTAGGACCATAAAACAGTGTGTAAACAGGCTAACAGGAAGATTGCTGCCCATCCTAACCAGCTCATCTACAGATTCGTATTTGTATTAGAGGTTTATTTTGACAAATTATTTAAAGAACTGCAAAACTGTCAAAGTACTTTAAAAAATATAAATTCTATCACCTAGAACAGAAACACTAAACCTCCAGGACCGGAGGTCCCCAATACTGTAAACCGCTCCAAACATTTCACTCAACCCATGAAGGGCTGGATCAGTTGATGAGTTGGATCAGGTCTAAAAACTTGATTATAGCAGTGGGTTCCCTCGACTGCAGCAGAGACCCTCAGGTCTTTAAAATGGTAGTAGTATTTAGTCGTGCCATTTTGTTGTATTACACTTAACAGACAGGTCCAGCTTGGGTGAAAGCGCCATAAAGCTGAGCTGTGCTTCAACACAACCAGCTCATGCCCAGTCATACTGGAAATCACCAGAGGCTCCAACACTGATAAGTCATAAAATCTCAACGTCCAGCTTTCCAGTCACGCAACACTTTTAATTGTTCGTGCAGACCAGTGTTCTCTGTCCAAGCCCTTTCCTCCCATCATTACTGCAGCAGTTGGGTTGTTCACTTCATTCTCAGTGGCCATACCTCCAGATTAAAAACAACCCCCGCCACCACGTTTTCCTCCACTCTCAACGTTCATTTTGCTCACTCCCTCCACCCCTATAACAAACCTTTTGTCAGCCTCTCCACCCCTTCCTCCATGATATGGAACAGTGAGCACGAGGAGGAAAAGGAAGCCTCCAGGCCAAAAAGCACACACACACACCCCTTCTATACATCCACCATGCTAACCCTCATCTCCTCCCACCACACACCCACTCCTCTCACACCGCCCCCTTCCTCTTTGAGCCCTCCTATTGGCTCCAACGAGTTCAACTATGGAAATCCCTTCATCTGCATTGGACACGTGAGCGGTCAATCTCTGTCAGGACTTCCAATGAAATTCAGGTAGCCTCTTGAGAGCGAAATGGTGGAGGTGGTTAATGGTGGTTGGAGGGGTAAGATGGGGGTGTGGCTGCCTCTCGAAAACCAGAGCATTTGAAGGGGGGGGTGGGGGGGGGGGTGTAGACGTGTGGGTAAACCTACAGATTTTTGGAGTTCACACATGAAGTGGGGCCTGCAGACACACAGGGGCAGTGGGTTAAAACTCAGAGCCCAGCGGAGTCATGTCTACAGCGTGGACAGGACTCTGAGACACGCCATCATGCAACACACGCACGCACGCACGCACACACAGCCTAAGCCCTGAGCACCACGTGTTTCATACTGAATGGCATTAAGACAAAAGGCCCACTGAGCACACATCAGCTAAGACAGGCCTTTTCTGGCCCATGTGTGTTCATACTAACGTTACACGGCTCAGACATTTTCTCCATTTAAAAATAAATAAATACTAGCACCTTACTATAAAAAGGATATTAAATTAAAATTAACTTTGTTGACATGGAAGCCCACCCCAAGCACATTTATGTTGATTTATACGGTTCTCTGAGTTTTCTGAAACATTTACTCTAATGTTTAAGAATGAGCAGCAAAAAGCCAGACAAACTCGAGTGTCTTGCGACTTTTACAAGATTTAAATGAAGGTAAATTTCACTCAAAATTGGAATTTTAAAATAAATGCCAAAATAACTGTGGAAAAAACAAGTGTTATAGCAGGGAAATAATCTATAGCTTAACTCGGGTTTTGGTTTGGAGAGGTTCTGCATGTTCTCCTTAGACCAAGAGTTCTTTTCGAGCACGAGCACACACACACCACTAAATTCACACACACACCTCTCCACAAAATGACCGGACCTTTGAAGAGTCACATTAACCACGGTTTTCAGTTTTCTCTGGTTATAGTAGTGTCTAGCCTAAACGAAATGGCAAGTAGGCCTCACCAAGTGACCTGAGGCAGCATTAACCCGTAACCAAATACTGTTTGTGCCACAAAGCCTTGCGCTACACTGTATACACTTATTTTTTATATCTGACTATACAAAAGTGTTCAGTGGCTCATTTGTATCTTCCAGCATTTAAAGAAGCGGCCTCCAGAAGAGCATTCGCAAGACCTCAAATTACAGCAATGCTGAACTAAAAGCATAATCCCAGATATCAAAACCTAATTAAAAGCCAGGGGAACTTTACATTCATGCTATAATTTCACAAAAGCACCTTGACGGAGTAAGAAAAGGGAGGCAGAGGAACAGAAAGGAGCTACAGATGGTAAAAGATTCATAAGGTGGTTTATCAGAGGAGCTTCATCACTGCATGGGGAAAGAGCTCTATAGCTAGTATGTGAACAGCAGGGCCAAAGAGAACTTTTCTGGCTTTTGTGCTCATTTTTCTTTGCGATTTGCCTTACATGCTTTTTGTTGCCGTTCTGCATCGTCTACTTTCTCACACACTTGAGACCAGACAGGTTGTTGCAGCTGTGATCTCAGCATTTGGCATGAGTTGAGCAATGGCTCTTTCACACGTGCAATGACTGATCAGGTTAGTAACAGTAACAAAATGCTAGCGATGAAAAAGGTTACGCTCTTTAAGAACACTGCTTCTGAATATTCTGAAAGATACATCTGACGCAGCACGTTCTTCAATTAAAGAGAAGTCTTTCCACAGTTTATTACCAACTCATGGGGTATCCCCCCCCTTTCTACAATCAGGGATGAAAAGTATCACTCAAACCGCCGTCGGTATCAGTGTTGATAGACAGGGCATGCTTAAACAGGGGAGGGGAAAACCCACACACAGTGCACAGACTCAATAACCTGTGTTTGCCATAGCCTACATAAAACGGCTGAGACTAATCCCTATTCCAGCATTCTTGAGATGGGGGGGGGACCCATCTGGATCTGTGCTTATTCACCGAGTAATTATGCAGGATAGAATACTATTGGTGCCACACACTGATGACAAATCCCACCTTGCCGTACTTTGACTTATTTGGGCAGCTGGAAGAACAAAAAGGTGTGTCTGACACCGTCCTGCACATCTCCACTACAAGAGAAGAGACTTCATGGTTCCACAGTACGACACAAAAATAGAATTAGTCACAGGAACATTTAACTGAAATTGCTCAGACATGATCAGATAGCACTTCACAACTCCCCTCAGGATGCTTTCACTTCCCTCAAGTCGCATGACCAAATCCAGGGAGTCCAGTCACTGGATTTGATTTAAATAAATAAAAGTTGAAATTGGCAAAATACTTTTGAGCAAGATTTTGACAAAGAGGATAAAGAGGATGGTGACACCTGGACATTTCATGGAATTTCATGGACAATTAAATGCAACAGATATTGCACATTTGAACTACCACAATCAGCTTTTATCCAATTTAATAGGCAACCAACCTAATGCAGTGTAATACATTTTACTATGAAGTTTAAAACAAAGTGAATACAAGCAACAATAAAGAACCTCTATAATGTAATGTAAAGGAGAAAAAAAAGTGCATACCAGTCAAGAAGACCAGAGTGACACCCGCCACGGTTTATAACTTTATTTAAACAAAATTTTAGCACTATTTTCAGTGACGCTGTTTACTTCTCTGAAAGCCTTCAGTTTCAGTTCTTAATTTGATAGTTTGCTCCTCACCCTTGTGTCATGGTCTAGAGAATCTGCCACCGTTTCTTAACCTCAGCATTAGGCGGTGACTATGAAACACTATTCCCTGTCCTGACCATACCCTGCATTCAGAAAAAGGCTAATCTGGACACCTCTCCTTAGTTCGTGGGTTTCCTTGCGAGCCATTTAGTAGTCCACCATATTAAACGAAGTCCCAGAGACCAATTTTTCTGTGATATCTGCTTTAATGTGGGTGTGTCACTGGATATTCCAGCACATTCATTGTGGAGGAGATTGATATCATGGCAGATGGGTGGGAAGGCAGGCAAATTGATACCGGAAGAAAAGTAACTTCTAGCTAGTTCTAAATAAATATTAGATTGTACAAGTTGTATTAGTTTGTGTATTCCCACAGGACAGCATGCCGTTAAATATAACAAGGTATTAAAGAGGTTGTCCTGTCACCTTGTACTTGTGTCTTGTACTTCATTCACCATTGAAGGTGTATAAATATCAACTTTGGCTATTTTTGTGGTAGTGTCCCCCCGTTTCTCCACAGTTTTGATAGAGGTGGGACGGTTTTGTCGATGATGGATTTCAATGTGTATCTTGAAGTCCTTTCCATTTATTAATGATCTCCCTGCTACAAAGTTCACGTCCTCAAGGAGCAACAGACATCTTTAGAAAGGCAAAAGTGCCAAGCTTTAACCACCGCCAGACTACCACCAGTTTAAAAACAGCAAGCATTCAAAACATAGTGTGTTAAAACCACATCAATCTGGAATCGAGTATTCTGTCGATTTTTTCATCGATTAATCGAGTAATCGGATAAATCACACTTGTGTTTTTAAACAACTATATCAATAGTGGGTTATGCAACATGAAAGGCCTCTTAAAAAGAGCAAGCAGTTGGCTG
>JBBJLR010000145.1:6122075-6133965 GCA_037577145.1 Brachypetersius gabonensis
GATGTGGACTTCTATTCAGTGTGTGTGTGTGTGTGTGTGTGTGTGTGTGTGTGTGTGTGTGTGTGTGTGCGTGTGTGTATGCGTGTGCGTGTGTGTGTGTGCGTATGTTCCTGTCCCTGATTGCTGTTTGTTTATATCAGCCGCAGTTCTTTAATCATACAAGGCCCCTGCAGTCAGCGGAAGGAAACCCCCTCTCTCAGACCAGCCCACTCTGCTGAACAATAACAAAACCTTCTCTGCAGCATCTGTGCCCCTGTGTGTGTTTGTGTGTGTGAGTCTGAGTTTGACTGTGGGTTTGTTTGTTTTCATGTGGTTCCAGGATAGAAATATCCTGACTTTGTGGAAAGAGAAAAACAAGGCTGTCTTTCGATTTCAGGGCCGATTTTTCTTCTTTCTTTTTTTTGTCACTGAAATTTAGGTTAGGTTTGGGGTTGGTGTAAAAAACATTTTTATAGGTAGTCACGTCTCCACAACATTCATGGTATGGTCACATGATGGTATGACATCCTGACAAAGTGTATGTGAGATACGAGAACTGTAAAAAAAAACAAAAAACACGGGTCTAACTTTCATAAAAGCATATTCCAATCCGCCATCACCAGATATCGAACCACGCTGACCAAGAAGAGCCTAGAGTACTAACTGCAGCTGAGAGAGTTTGAGACTCTATGGGAATTGAGTGTAAGCTACACTGTTTGGCTCAGTGTGTGTGTGAGAACTTGATGTATGTTTGGCAACTGCTCAATCCACTTTGCTCCATCAGAAGTACGGTAATTCTAGGTAATGGCTCCCATCTGCGAGCGGGCAGGGTGGAAAATGGAGGAAAGTGGCGTCTCTCCATTCTCGTCAGATCAAATTTAATAGACTTTTCTGTTAG
Organism: Brachypetersius gabonensis; assembly: GCA_037577145.1. NCBI lineage: Eukaryota > Metazoa > Chordata > Actinopteri > Characiformes > Alestidae > Brachypetersius > Brachypetersius gabonensis. The sequence goes on from JBBJLR010000145.1 coordinate 6,122,953, forward strand.
GCCTCACCCTCCCTCCCTAACTGTATTATAATCAAGAGTGGCTGAATAATTTTGTTTCACAGATTCTGTCGGAGTAAGCATATATATGTGTGTAGATGTGTGTGGGTGGATTCCAAGCTCATTATAGAAGCTGTATAGCCACACTCTTTCTTCAGCTGTCACCAGGCTGACTTCACTCCCCGAAACTTTATTACATGTAACTAATTGCAGGTCACCAGTTGCAAAATATAATTCCTGTTCAATGTGTCGGTCCTGTAATTAAGGTCACAAGCAGCACTTTTTATTATTCAATTATTTTGCTTTTTTCCTGGACTGTTTCACTCTGTCTCTATTAAATCATCCTTGTTTTATTATTGAGCCTGCACTTTATTTATTTATTTAGAGAGAAGAAAAAATGACCTAGCCTAAGCAGCAAATAAGCAACATTATTCATGGAAAGAATATTTTATTACATGTGTGTGCAATCTGTTTTTGGGTGGTCATTTTGTGAAATTTGAGACGGCTGCAACAGTTGCAAGAAGCTGGAGTAACATACAGCTCTGGAAAAAATAAGAGACCACTGCAGTTTGTTTTGAAATCAGCTTCTCTATGAGTACGACAACCATTCCACCCCAGTGTCTGTTAAACTCCTACACAAACACCTCATTCTGCTTCATGAGGGACTGATTGATGATCACCTGAATCACATCTTATTTAATGAGGAAAAGTACAAAAACACTGCTGTAATCAACACTCTCCTCTCGTAGTGTGACCAGCTGGATGGCAGAATACTACTAGAAATCAGTCAAAAGTAATTATTGTCAGTTTGTTTAAATTTTTGTTGATGCTTTAAAGAGCAATATTTGGTTTGAAATTCAGAGAAATGCTGTCAGCATTTTGGTGAATGACTAGTTCTATTTGACTAGCTTGAATGTATTGCTTATTTCTGCTATTGTGAAGTTCAACGAGTGATTTTGTTGAAGAGTATCTCCTTTAATTCTTTTTTTTTTTTAAGAGGGAGCAGCTCATCCTCTTGTTTACTATTGATGCATCGTTCTGAGGTTTCTCAATTTGTGAGTTAAAATTCATCTAGCTATACTCAGCACAAAGAGAAATTAATCGCAAACCTCTACACTGATTATAGCCCTGATTCACAGGTGTGGTGAGTCTGTGCTGGCTGGGGTAAGTGTGCAGGTCTTGCGAGAGAGAATGTGTGTGAGGGAGATGGGCCTTAGGTTCAAACCACTTGTGGTTTTATGTCCATTCAGAATCTATTCAGTGAGTGCCGTGGTTCTCTAACTTCGAGACTGCTGAAAATGTTCAACAGCTGTGTCTCCACCTAGTCTTCTGCTTTGAAAACATGGTACCTGTTTATACATAGTAGACGCTTAACAGTATTCAAATAATATATGTGTCAACCGATTCACAGACATCCTGGGCCTTTTAATGTCTCAGAGCAGCACCACCTTTCTTGCACGAGAAGTTCAGTGAAAAAGATTTGAGAACAGATTCTTACAATAGCCAATGAAAATTGAGAATCATGAAAAAAAAAAACCTTAAACCTCCATTGTGGCTGTTGGAAGCTCAGTCACAGAAGAGCAAGTGTTTTTGCTGCAGTGTGTATAGAGCGATCAGTTTGGTGTAAAATAGTATACTGACATTTAAACCTCTGCGTTATGTTCCTAACCACAGCAAAATTACCTTCTGTGTGTGTGTGTGTGTGGGAGGGGGAGGGCTGTGTGTGTGTGTGTGTGTGTGTGTGTGTGTGTGTGTGTGTGTCTATAAGCCTGTGCTGGGTCACTGACAGGGTGTGGAGCTGTTTAGCCACCAGGGACTTGTGGTTTGTGATAAATCTTACAGATTACAGCTCCTTCACAAATTAAGCCCAATTCAACGCAATGAAGGTTAATTAGACTCCATTAGTGCAGTTTGTTGTGCTGATGTTCAACAAGTGAGCCTACTGGGTACTGCTCACAGAAGGGACACTCGTTCATTTTTCACCTTCATCCACATTTTGTCCTGTGGCAGACTGTAGGTAGACTCCACAGTCTACTGGAGAGAAAGGAGGGATGGCTTTCAGGATTGTTTAGAGATTTACGGCAGCACTTTTTTTTATAGCTGCTGGTCTTCAAAGAAGCAGAGCAACATTTAAACACAATCGTGAAGAATATGAAAGTAAGAGACGTTTACGGAGGAAGAAAGTACCAGGAGATCTCACTTCCAAAACGGCAAATAAGCAGAGCCCAATGTAGTAAAACAGAGAGAGAGAATAATTCTGGACAGTTTTAAACTTAAATTAATTTACAAAATGTCTAAAATGTTGTTCTTTTTTTGCATCAGAATAATAATTCCTGTTCTTTAGAGAAAAAAACAATTAAATATACATCTCATACAGTGTCAGAAGCATATTTGAGTCTCTTTGAGATTATACATGTCCCGAGCCACTTATCATGACAAAGGTCTCAGAGGGTGCTGTAATATACGGCCATGCAGAGAAATACCCAGGACAGGTCACATAAAGGAATACTGAAGGGAAAAAAAATGGATTTACACAATTTTTTATTTTCTTCAGATCAGCAAAAGCACTTTTTGCTTTTTCAGTTTGAAACTACAAGGCCAACAGACATTAAAAGTCAACAGTCTTCTATAAAATGTTTTCTATAAAAATATTTTAACCATTCATACTCAACCTGTTCAAACCACATTCAGTTCTTCATTAAGGTAGCCCAGACATGAGGGTGAGGTTTAGGAAAATTTCATGAAAATGCACAGCATAGGGCAGTCATTTAAGACAACGGATGGAGGGCTGTTCTGATTCCCCTGCAAACACACAAATGGAAAACTGGCACTAACAACACTGTGAGGTTTTATCATACACAGTGTGCAGTAAGTCATACTTCATCCTAAACTACATGTTTAATTAGTTTTAATTTACTTTTGCCAACATTATTGCATAGTTTTAACTGATTCACCAACACATTTTAAAGCCCTATATGAGCATGGAGTGGCTCATATTTTGCACGAATGTGAGTCAGCGCCTAAAACATGAAGAACATGCGTTCTTATGGTCTACTGGTCTGTGGTGTCATTTTCCAGTTTGACATATATGACATATATATATTTGATATATAGGTGTGTGTGTGTGTGTGTGTGTGTGTGTGTGTGTGTGTGTGTGTGTGTGTGTGTGTGTGTGTGTATGTGGTTTCTGGGTGCCAGAATAAATCTGGACTTATTCAGACACACAAGTCAGTTTTGAAGAAAATCCCCCTTTACGTTTTTTCACTCATTCTAATCCATGCTGACATCCTACACTACACCTTCGTCTATGTTGGAGCAGCCAGTGTTATTCTGTTTGACCGCCATGCTGTCCCCTAAGCTCTCGACAAGGGCAGCCAGTCAAATGTGCCGCTCTTTACTTTCTCTGTTATTTCACAGATCCGTCACAGTCTGAGCCATCAAAGGGACAATTACATTTTGTAGAATATCTCTGTCATCAGCAGAAATGACCAGGGCTGTTTTCTTCCCGTATCAAGCAATCAATCTCTTTTCAGTGTTCTGTGTCGGAGTGTTCATGGACTGAGCTGGCCATGTAGGCCTCTGCCAAGGTAAAGAGCGTATTTTGCTTTTCTCTGTTATTTTGATTGAAATAATTACATCAAAAAACAGAACCCCCAAATAAAACACGTTTCCCCACGTTTCAGCCCCAATCAGGTCAAAATGGGAGACAAATCAAAACGCAAGGCCTGACGACTCGGACGTGGAGCTTTCCAAGAAAAATGGCCGAGTGTTTTCACAAAGTGAGGTAAGGCCGCAAAACTCAAAATTACATTTTCTTTTTTTTCTCCCCTCAGACCGCTGGGTGACCTCTGTGGCAACTGGAGACTCAGACATTTTCTCAGCAAATAGCTTCTGATTAAATTAATTTTACCTGCACTCTGCACTCTAATTTTGCACAACACACAAACCTACAAACAAACACACACACACACACACACACACACACACACACACACACACACACAAAGCACACAAGGCCTGAAAATGTGAATAGTGTGAGAACAGCAAAAGGAGAGCTGGACCTTCTGCTGCTGATTGGTGGTTTAGATTAGGGGGCTTGGAGGGCTCAGTTATTTGTGTTCGTTAAACAGATGTTTATCATGTGTGTACAGACACACATACAAAAACACAAACACACACATGCGCTGGGGAAATGCATTCTTGATGTTACTGACTGATGACATAATTTATTTGCATTTACAACACAATGAGTCCCGGCTGCCTGTTTCTTTCTCTCTCTTTATTTCTCTCTTTCATTCATTCTCTCGCTTTCTCTCTCGCTATCAGTCAATGTGCCTGCAAAGAAGATTAGAGAGAGACAGACAGAGAGAGGGAGAGAGAGAGACAAAGAGAGAGAGAGAGAGAAACCAGTGTGGTTCCAGGAAACAGACATCTAAAAAACATTCCGTTGTTTTGGACCCTCAGGAGAAATCCAAAGCACACACACTTATTTACAGTGTTGCTATAAGCAGTCATGTTGCTTGTCTGTGGGTAATTGTGTTGTGAATAGACACAACTTGTCAAAAGTTCAGTGACACCTTGTCCTTGTCTTCACAAAAAGCCAGTGACAAATGCTTTAGGTCTAATCTGTCATTCTAAGCTTCTCGCTTATTAAAGTGTCTTCCTTGATATAACAAGCATGTTTGACCTAAAGAATGAGAGACTAGTTTTCTTTTCTAACCTACTGTTTAAAGTACACATCATTTAAAAGTTTAGAAGCACTTATATTATTCCTCAGTATTCCTTCTCATCATTTCTTTAATAAAATTCGACAAACTAGATAGCAGAAGGAATTTGAGATGTTTAGCATATTTAAATTTGTTAAACATAATAATAAATGTTTTTAATATTATGTTTACAGTAATTTCTCAGCAATTTACCCAACCCATGATTTGATTACCATGTTTTTAAAATATGCAGCGTTCTGTATATTCATTTTAATTCCGGTCTTCTTTCTCAGGCTTTTCTCTTTTTTTCATCACTTTTAACACTTAAATGGATTCATTTAACACTTCTTAAAGCCAGAGACAACTTAATAACCTAAACAATGGGGGCCAAGGAGCATCCCAGGGGCCTTGGAGGGCCTTGTAGGATTATAATGTCACTGTTAAGATGTAGCATCATAATGGAATCATTTTATACAATGTACTTAAAATAATAAAGATTTATCGTTATACAAACATCTAAAACAGGACTGCAGATTTTAAACAGGAGTGTATGTACATAGTGGTAGTGATAGCTGGTGGCTTGCTGGTTTGAGTTCGAAATCCAGGACTGCCAGTGGCACCACTGAGATACCCTTGAGCGAGGTACCATCCCCACACACTTCTCACCGGGCGCTGTGTTCCTGGCTGCCCGCTGCTTCACGTGGTGAATGGGTCCATTTTCATGCTGTTCACACTGTGCTGTGGTGAGTTCACATATGACAAAAGAACATTTACACTATAGTCCTGGCAATGGGTTTAGCCTAAAGAAGACTTGAAAAAAAACCTTTTGATAAGTGTTGTAAAAGTAGGTGTCCAGTACCTAACATGTGCTTACCATGTCCTTGTTTTCTTGTCTTTCCATGTCCTTGTTAACCTCTTCCATGTGTCTGTGTTCCATGTGAGTTTGTTGTTGTTGTGATCTTAGTCTCCGCCTTAGGCGTGTCCCTTTGTGATCTGGTTCACCTGTGTCTTGTTCTTATCTTCTCCCCATCCCAGGTTTTCCCATTGTCCAAATGTAAAGTAAAAGTAAAGTGGACATATAGTCACACATGAACACACCACAGCACAATGTGAATTTTTTTCTCTGCGTTTAGCCCATTCACCAAGTGAAACAGTATGCAGTTAGCATGGCGGTGCCCTGTTTCAACCCTCGTCATTACATACATTTAAATGTATTAACCCTTATAGTCACGCGTGAACACACCACAATGTGAACAATTTGAAATTCTTTCTCTGCATTTAACCCATTGAGAAGCAGTGGGTTGCAGAGGGGCACCCGGGGAGCAGTGTGTGAGGATGGTACCTTACTCAAGGGTACCTCGGTGGTGACACTAGCAGTTGGGATTCAAACCCACAACCTTCTGATTGCAGGGCCAACGCACTAACCACTAGGCCACACACACACACACACACACACACACACACACACACACACACACACACACACACACACACACACACACACACAGAGACATCCACACGCACATGCACACACACATACACACAGGCAAACACACACACATACACACAGGCAAACACACACACACACACACACACACAATCTTTGGGTCAAGAGAAAACAAACCAAGCTGTGACAGTAAAAAAAATGTGTATTAAAATGAAAGAAAGTCAAAATGATTAAACAGGAGATGAATAAAGGAGGGTGTTTGTCAGTCAGTTGTTCTCTCAGGGGGATGCTGGCCTCCTCTCATTGGCTGTCACTCAGCCATCAATCAAAGTGACAGCCAACCACAGGCTGCTGTGTCACCGGACGGAAACCTGCCTGTCTAACACTCAGCAGCTGCCCTGACGTCAGTGCTGGAGCTGGACACCTCCTGTCTGCCCAGACACACATACACATAGAGACATCTGTCAGACATACATACACACACACACACACACACACACACACACACATGCGCACACACATGCGTGCATACATCTACATACAATTTCACATACACATACACGTACCTGCAAACACTTTAGAAGTATTTCGTTCTTTTCGTATTCCATCTCTCCCCAAAATGTTACTTAAATACCACATACTAAACATTCAAAAATATACAGTATACCAAAAATAGATCACTAAAAACCTATATAGATGAAACCTACACGGTACAAACCACATGCATAAACAGACAAAACATACATTGTTTGTATGTATACAGTGTATTCAATTCATCCAGAAATATTCAGGCACTCCTTTTAACTAGTATGTCCAACACTCATTACTGATGCAGGGGTTCAGTTGCACATGCAGTTCGCATAAACTCCAAAGAAAAGCATTGCCAATAGAATAGCCATACATGCCCCCGCCCAATGCCAACAGGTGACTTGAGGGGTATACAAGGCTGTGGAGAACGAATCATTCAACATCACTAATGATTTTGTAGATAAATGCAATCAAATCCTGACAGCAATGTTCCAACACCTGGTGTAAAACCGTTCTAGCAGAGACTGTTACTGCTGCAAAAGGGAAAAAGTTCTATGTAACTAACCTTGATTTCAGAAGAAACAGTGATAAACACGTGTTACAGACATTTGTGTATGTATAAATATATATTAGTTTTGTGTGTGTGTATACAACAGTACTAAATAAATTGAATGATCTATTACTATGTTGCCTAAAACATATTGTAGCACAAAATATTAGTCTAGACCGAGCCATTTTCAAAAGAGGCCGGGAATTTTTGATGATTGAATGAATGAAATGATGAATGATGATGAAATGACGCCTAAACATTTTTTGCACTGATGACAGTTATTTGTTCAAGTACTAAGACTAAAGAACTTTCAAAACCTCAAAAAAAGGAAAAGACTCCACTAGACTCATTAAAAGCAAAAGATGCCTAAAATGGTTCCTGAAAAAGAAATGATTTTATCTCAGCATGCATGTGTGCTTTGCGCCTGTGAACCATATTGCTTCATAATGGACAATAATAAGTTCCTTAAAATGTGAACTGCTTCATTTATGCCCATCCCTTTTTGATACTTATCAACTGAGGCATGAAAGGCTTCTGCTGAACCAACTAGCAGCTGAAGAAAAAGAAATGATTTTAGCTGAGTGCACTCGTAAGTGTCGCAAACAGGCCTTCAATTTTCATCTATTTGCTCTATTTTCATCTATTTCACGTCCCAGCGCACACACATATGAACGTGTGCTCCCAGAAAAGAAGAGTGGAAAAAAAAACAGTGGGTGCGAAAAACACAGAATCGTATAAGCGAGAAATGAAAGGCACTGATCCGTATCAGCGTGACAACAGAGATGACAGATGGCTGAATCATCTGAGAGAGGACTGACCTCACTCTATAAACTGTACTCAGCTCTGTGTGTGTGCATGTGTGTGTGATGGCTGTGCGCAGCATGTGTGTGTGTAGTCTATGTATTGGGGGGTCTGTTGCTTGTGAAGAACGGGCGTTAAGCGCGTGAGCGTTTGAAATGCGACAAAGGAGGGAGCAAAGGAGGAGAGCGAAAAACAAAGAGAGCGTGTCGGGGTGTGCTATAGGTGAAAATGAATCATGGCTTTAGCTCAAAGCGAGTTCGGCTGCCTGTTGATCCTGGCCAGCGTGTGCGTGCATTTGTGTGTGCAGACCTCAGAGCAGCAGGAGTGGGAACGGGAGGCCCTCAGCCCCAGCTGCTGTCCTCACTCCTCTTTTCTCCCTTTCTTCTCTTCCTTTTGTGCTCTCGTCTTTCTATTCAGCCTTCTCCCACTGTTTTCACAGGCTGCTCAACTGTGAAAGACTGAAAGACTGCTCTCAATGAACTCCTGACAGAAAGAATGTCTAGAGAGAGAGAGAGAGAGGCTGAGGTCTGTAGCTGTGAGAAGACTGAGATGTTGAGGTCTGTATCTGTAACGTGTGCAATTGTCCCAGCTTTATAGGGAAACAAGAGCTAAGTAGGTAAAACACCATGAAGCTACAATGTCAGGACCAGCAAAATGAAAATGCTTCTTTTTTTTTTTTTTTAAACAACGCTACGACATTCATTTTTAAAACCAATAGAATAATAATAATTAATATCTCATTATTGAGGTTAGGATTAGAACAAAACTTATTATATGTAGGTATTTTAAATGAAAAAAAAAATTACAGACTGTGAATATAGTCTAATTGAATCAGTTGTTAAAAATGGAAAACAGATTTTTTGCAATTGTTTGCAATAGCTTTTTACTCAAACTGCATCATTGTATCACTCTCAGAGCAAAACCATGACTGTTTTTGGTTTTTATTTTTTTGTCATAATTTGGAAGGACCATCTTCCTTTTGTACTACGTTTCATTTTTTTTTGCATTTGATTACATTAACTTTGAAGTTAAGAATGTTTGTTTTTCTCGTGTAAATTTACTCTTTTGAAATTATAAGGTACCAACAATATGGTATTTTATGTCAGAAGCTTCAGATAAAATACAAAATGTTTTTTACAAGATTGTCCATGTTAATCTAAATTTAATCTTGCATTTAGCCAAAGCAAAAATAATTTTGTGAATCACAGAAGCAGCATTTGTTGTTTGGACAAAACTTCTTATGTACAATACGGCCACTTTGTTTATTTATAGGTTACGGTTAAATCTGTACCTCAGGAGATAAATAAAGTGGATATTCTGTCCATATATATTCATACCATAATCAATGTTAATGTAACAAGTAATGGTCAATTTGTCATGAGTTATAAAGCTTGACAGTGAAGATCTATATACAGTATTAAAATAAATGTGTTTATGTGGGTGAGGACTGGGTGACTCAGCTATGTTGGTGAAGTGGTGAGCTGGTTGGTCGTACAGCACTAAGAAGTCCAGCGCACAATAGCCAGCATTCAGCACCTTAAAATCTCAATCGCTACTTGCGCATTATGAAAACCGCATGAAAATATTATTTCAGCCATTTCCTAATATCACCTTAATCGGCCACAAGAGCTATTTAATCCATCCACATCCATTTATAGAGACCTCAATAATCTCAGCGACTGAGATTGCATACAAGATTACACTGGTGTACTCTGGCATACTCTTAACGCTGCTAGGTTTAACTGAGTGGCAGATTTGAAGTGATGATTTGAAGGTGTTTGAAAAGGAAGCCAGGGGTTTCCTTCTTTTTTTATCCCTCCCAATTTTCCATGGAGCCATGGCCAAGTTTAACGTTTTCGCTGGAGCCAGTCTGCGCTCTCTCTTGATCTGGACGTTTGAATGCAGGGACAGAGCCCTGCGTGTTACTTCATGACAGAGTGTTTACATGCTGGACAGAGAGTGAATAAACTGAAAGTCTTTTATCAAAAGAGTGTTTGGAGTGGAGCCGGAAAAGGGGAAAGGCTGTTGAAGAAGCATGTGTCTGGACACACACAAGCAGCGAACACCAAAAAGCACACAGCAGCATGTCAGAACATTTTAAAGAAGACAGGACTGACACGATCTGAGCTCGTCTGGGTGACATTTGAGAATGCAAGAGGCCAGTGTGTGTGTGTGTGTGTGTGTGTGTGTGTGTGTGTGTGTGTGTGTGTGTGTGCGTGTGTGTGACAGAGTGGTACTATGGCTCTGTGTTTTATGCATAAACCCACTCAAGATTTCCCACAAAGCAAAGGGCTCTACCAGAACAGGCCCCACCCCCAGCCGAAAAAACCCATCTGTCACTCATTACTGGCCCCTCCTCCTCTCCCTCAGGCCAAGACTCCAGAAACAGCTCTTGACCTTTGACCCAAAACAAAGGTCTCCACTTTACGCTTTCCACATGTTTTTTGTGAGAGAAGCGTACTATGTCTTGTTCTACCACTTTGACCAAAACTGTTCCGTTTTGCATCAGCAGATTTGATTCTTTTGTTTCCTATTTGTATATTCAGTTTTGGAAAGCTTACTCACTCCAGCTTATCAGTTGCCCAAAACAAAAACACAGCATGTTTACACACAAGTTACACACCGCGTAAGATCAACGATAACAATGACACATTTAACATCTCTGCTAACGTCTTTATTGCTTTTCCATTATGAGACCCCCCTCATGGTTGTGGTTAAGGCTTGCTTTATTTCCACACATCATGGCTTCTAAACCTCTTCTTACTTCCACTGCCTTTTACGTCTTTTAAGTTTTGTCTGGTGTTTGTTTTCTTTCTTTCCACCTGTCTCTCTGCTCAGTCCACACTTTCATTGTTTTTTTTACTGTCTCCTGATTGTCCTTCACTGCTTTGACTGTCTGTGACTCTCACTCTCTCTGTGTTTCTCTCTCTCTCTCTCTCTCTCTCTCTCTCTCTCTCTCTCTCTCTCTCTCTCTCTCTCTCTCT
>JBBJLR010000145.1:6135388-6171305 GCA_037577145.1 Brachypetersius gabonensis
CTCTCTCTCTGTTTTTCTCTCTCTCTCTCTCTCTCTCTCTCTCTCTCTCTCTCTCTCTCTCTCTCTCTCTCTCTCTCCCCTTATGTCTTCCCCTTTCTCTGTGCCTGATCAATAGCAGACACATTAGCACTTAAAGGATGTAAAGGATGTGGTGATCCTGTATCGATTAGTAACCCAAGACCCAAGGCCACACAATTTCCCAACACATAGGCTTTGTCTCTTAGTTACAAAGCCCCCTTCACCCAGTCACTTCTCTCTCTCCCTCTCTCCCCCCACACACACCCACTCACACACATACACACACTGTTGAGTTGTTGGAGGCACTTTAGGGGCCCATCTTTCACTCTGAAAACCTCCTTTCAGAGGGCGCCGAATTGAGGAGATGAAAATGATAGACAGCAATAAAAAACGGCCATAAAAATCATGCGCCATCATCATATATAGGATTAGTGAAGGGATGAAATGGGCTTTTAGCCCACTGAGGACTTAAACCTTCCACTTTGCACAATTCTAAAACAATCTCGCACTCTTTCACCAAGCGCTCGGTACAACTCGGAACACTGTTTACAGTTGCGGTACATCCACTGAACCCAGCGTTTGGTGCCGAGTTTTGTTTTTCCACGCTGCAAGTGCCGTTTTCTCCTGTTTTCGCAAAGCCTTCACTGTTTTCCTTTACTCAGAGGGGCCTGCCAATCTGAGCTGGCAGACCTGCTTATCGAGCCATTCATCAGTACAGGCCCACATCACAACCCCTGAGTCTAAATCCAAGCTGAAAAATCTCCTGTCATCACCTCTGTCAGCGCCAAGAGAGAGGGAAAGAGCGAGAGAGACTCACTAATGGCAGCATGCCATGTAACGCTATGCTTTTATGTGATATTTCAGCATACTTATCAAAAGAATTAGACATTTATTAACATTTATTTGAAGAATCAGACTTCAAGTGTGATTAAGCTGTATATGAAACTTGCAGACCCACATGCAGAATGACACTGCAGCAGCCCTCTTGTCCTTTCAGGCCACGGAAAGTGAAGAATACTGTTAGACTACAGCGACACCTAACGACAGAACAAACACATACACAATATGAACAAAAGTATTGGGACGCCTGACCATTACACGGAAAGGGACTTTGCTAACGTTGCATTTAAATACACAGACTTTAATATATACAAAATTTTGGAGAGTTTCTGTGGAAAGTTGTGCCCATTTATCCTGTAGCGCATTTATGAGGTCAGGCACTGTTGTTGAACGGAGGCCTGGCTCGCAATCTCTCTGTTCCAGTCCATCCCAAAGGTGTTGGATGGGGTAGAGTTCAGGGCTCTCTGTGGACCAGCCAAGTTCTTTCACACCGAACTCATTCAACCAGTCTTTATGGACCCTGATTTGCGCACTGGGGCTCAGTCATGCTGGAATAGAAAAGGTTCTTCTCCAAAATGTGTCCCCATAGTGGGACATAGCATGGCGTTGTCTACATTGTCTTGGTCTGCTGAAACATTAAGATTGTCCTTCTCTAGATGTAAGGGGCCATCTGAATTAAATAATTAAGAGGTGTGTCCCTATACTTTTGACAAAACAGTGTATGTTGACAAATACACACTTGCACAAGGCCTCTTAGTAAAAGTATGGCTCACGTGTGCTTTTATGAGAGTAATAAATTCATAAATCGCGTAGGTGACGTGAATTTAATTTTACTCGGTGACTGAAATAATGGCTGTGGAGCGAGCCCGGGAACCAGCTCTCATTATCATTAAATCTATGACTTTTCACGCAGAGAAAGCAAGTAAAACCAGCTCCCTGAAGGCCGTTATAACGTGAATAGAGCTGCTTATTCCATTAGACTTTAAAAAAAAGAGGCTTTCTGAGACAGCCATAAACCTGGAGCTCTTTAATGCTGTTTCATCGCTTGGCGGGGGTTTTTTTTCCCGCCACTGCGCGGCGCTCGCGCTTCACATGCAAGGATTCGACGCGTTACTATTGGCTCCTTACTGCACTGACGTATTCTAAGAACAGCGAATGAACGGCTGCTCTTCAAAAGCTCTGTTCTGATTGGCTCAGATCAACCTGTCAATCAAGGCGGCGAGGGTCCAGAGCAGCAGTGGGTCCTCAGTTGGTGAAATGGAGAGGCGCAAGGAGGAGCTCCTCCTGAACACACTCAGACACAACAACACAAAAATCCTATTTATTTAAAATAAATTCACACATTTACACACACATATAGGCCTAATTACCATTGTAGTAATTCATGTATTATTACTAATAATTACTGCATATTTGTATGTATATATTATTAATTTATATATTTTTTTTCCTGTTTATATATACATCCGCCTGTGTTAATATATTCATATTAATATTATGAAAAGAAGGCATATAATTGTTATTATTCGTTTATTGTTATATTACAGTTTATGATTGGTGATAATTACTGCACGTATTCCATATTTATTCATTTACTTGTTTTTTTTCCAGTATATACGTATATAGACCCCCCTCCCAAGAAAAAAAAAATTCAATGTTATTCAAGAGTATATCCTGGACTAAATTGCATTAGTGTTTATAAAATGTTTCTCTGTATTTAGCTTCTTAATATTTTTACGAGCCCCAGACAAAAACATCTTAGGACAGAATGGCTGATTAACCTGTGCGTCCTGTTCAGTTGGTGGACGTCATTTCAAGGGTCCCCCCTTAGATTGTGTGCAATAAAATGTACAAAACAATTAAAAGAAGTCGAAAGACTAAAACTAGGGTAATAATATATAGATAACGTACATACCAAAAGTATATATAAGCAAAAGAATAGAATGCGAATATAACATCTAATAGAATATCTATGTACTGTGAAGTGGTTTATGACTGGTTTACACAAGTAGAGAGGCGGGTGAGATACAGTGAGGGAGAATTCAGTTATAATAACCAGTTAGAACTGTTCTGAGAACAACGTTCCTCTCGAGTCTGTCATCTCTGATGATTCTGGTTTCTCTGGTCCTGCAGAGACAACAGATCTGACATATGGGGCAGCTTTCCGCCTCTCTTTAGTCGAAATGCCCTGTACATGTGATGTTCTGAGCCAGGAAACTTTCTAGAGTTAAAAGTCCTACAGGATCACCAGAGAGAGCCGAAACTGCCTCAGCGGCCTCAGAAGCGGTCTTGCTTTTTTGGACTGGGCTTTAATACCTCATAATGCATTTAATCAAAGTGGCCTAAACCATGTATAAAGTAACTTTGCAGCAGCCATTACGTTATTTATATAATAATAATAATAATAATAATAATAATAATAATAATAACAACAACAACAACAACAACAACAACAACAACAAAATAATAATAATAATTTCAACAACTATTATTATTAGTAGTAGTAGTATTAGTTGTAGTAGTAGTAGTTGTAGTAGTAGTAGTAGCAGTAGTAATAGTTCATTATTACAAGCAAGCACCACTTCTACAGCCTATCCAGAGTGGGATACTAATGAACCACCATATTCACTTTCGACGCTTCGCTACTTCATCGCGGTTTGACCAATCACGAACAGGTAATGGCTCTCTCTCCGCCTCTCCCTCGCTCTCTCTCCATCCCCATTCCCATTCTCTCTCTCTCTCTCTCTCTCTCCGCCCCCCTCTCTCTCTTTATCTCTCTCTCTGCGCCACACTCTCTCCCTTCCCCCTCCCTCTCCCTCCCTCTCCCTCTCGCCCCCTCTTCCGCCCCTCTCTCCCTCTCTGTCTCTCTCCGTCTCCCCCTCCAGCTCCGCAGAGTTCTTTCTAATGTTACGCTGCTGTATCTCCTTTCTCTTCTTTCTCTGTGGTTGTTTTCACCTGGTATGTAGAATAAGAGGGAAACTATTGGCTGAAGCCTAAATCTACTGGAACAATATATAATATATAATATATATACTGTATATATATACATCTGTGACTGCATTCAGTTATGCAGGCAGATGAATAGGATACAGATGTTTCCTAGTTAACAGATATATTACATGATGTGAGACTCTCAGCTCCCAGTATGTATTACTGAAAATACAGGACATTAAATGGTGGTGTTTCTACAGCTGAGATAATGTCCTGTATTTTCAGTAATACATACTGGGAGCTGAGAGTCTCACATCATGTAATATATCTGTAAACTAGGAAACATCTGAATCCTCTTGATCTGCCTGCATAACTGAATGCAGTCACAGATGGTGCTTCTCCAGAAGGTGGCGGAAGAGAGCCATTTATTACATTCCACGATGTTTTACTGCACACTTTTTGTTTTACTAACACAAGGGGTTTAGACACGAGGGGATTTAACAGGGTTAGCATTATACATAAAAAATAACAACAATAACGATAATAATATAGTATTACACTTTAATTTATTAATCCACGCCATGTCCACACCAGTCTCTTAAACGTTTAATATAAAAATTAAAAAAATATATTTTTTAAATTACGACAACAGCAATAATAATAGTAATAATAACAATAACAACAACCATAACAACCACAACAACAACAACAACAACGATTAGAATTGTAATAATTACGCACAACACGTTTCATATTTCTAGCGGCCCCAACATGTAACGCCTTTTCTCCTCACATGGACTAATAATGATAAATGCACACCCAGAAAGTCACAGTTCTAATTTGACACCCACTGGGGACGGTTTGGACCCCGCTTTGGAAATGCACCTCACAGGGTCTCCCGACCCTGCTGCTGTAAACACACCACCCTGCACATCTGAGTGATTTTCCTTCTTTACCACACCCATCTAAGTAATATTATGTTGATGAACTGATGAGTGTTGGGTCCAGTGAAAACACATATGTGCTGGACAATGGAAACTACGGTTAGCTGTAAGAACATCCTCCGTCCAGCAGGTGTCGCCACGGCCGATCAAATGAACAGTGAGACGTGAATAAGAAAATTACATTACTAGTTTGCTTTAACATGCTGAGTAACAGGTAATCTGTCTTTTAAACACACAACAGAATATGATTTAAAAAAAACAGTGACATTTTCATGGAAACATTTGTTCGGCTAGTTTTAGGTGCAACTATTGCTGACATTAGCTTTCTAATATAAACGGTCCCCTTTCAGCCAGATGTAAACCCAGCACATTTAGTGAACAGTGTGATATTCTTTCTCTGTATTTAACCCATTCACCCAGTGAAGCAGTGGGAAGCCAGCGACACAGTGGTTTCAGTAACAGTGCTGAGATTCAAACCCACAACCTTCTGATCACAGGGCCAGCTCACTAACCACCAGTCCACCAACGGTACAGCCCTTCTGTAGCAAAGGGGACGAATTGGATCTGCAGGTGTCTATAAACTTTTGGACAGTTTGCTGATAGAAAATGGACTTGTTTTCTAGAACCCTAACATGGTGGTTTTTCGTGGTGACATTAATAGCAGAGCAACTGTTTTTTATGTTGTAATCATGTTCAGTTCAGTTTGTAAGTAGTTTTCCAGATGTGTAGCATAACCCAACCCATAGCTCACTATTCTTTGTAGACTATCCTTTCTCTAAAAAACTATTCAGTTTAACTCTACATTCTGTCTGTAATTCAAGAAATGCCCCCTTTAGTTTCATTTTTGTTAAACGTACAGATGCATCTTGATTTTTATTTCATAACTAACACTAATATTAAAAATTCAGTCTATTTGTAATTTGTGCAGGACCTTTCCCAGCATTGAGCCGCTATGACAATTAGGAGGGGAAGGGAAAAGGGAGAGGAGAGCTTTACAGTTGCAGATGAGTCTTGAAGTGGAAGAAGGAAGTCTGGTTGGTGGAATTTCACAGCACTGAAAGACTCTGTTCCCAAAGAATGCTGACCTGTTTTTTTTGTTTGTTTGTTTTTTGTGAGGCAGCAGTAGCGCAGTATTGGTGGATCTGGGAGTGCAAGGGTTAAGGTAGGGTGAGGCTGTGCAGTGCTTTAAATAGGAGAAGTATAAACTATAATTGCTGTAAAACAGAAGTATGTGTGGGATGCCTCCCGAGGGCCTGGTATAAGTACGGTCACTCACAGCTTTTTTATGAAGCACAGTGAAAAAGGGAATGGCAGTGGACAGAGGCATGAATGCAAAGAAAGCATGATCAAGGGTTTCACATCTTTTAGACCAAGTATGGATCAGTTACAGGCAGTTGTTTAGATGATGAAAGGGACTTTCATGGTGTGACTTGATATAGGGTTCAAAAGAGAGTATAATATCACACACATGCAAACACACATAAAATACTGACAAATTACATTTCTCAAATACAAATGGCTTAAGCTGTCCATATACAGTTTAAGACAAGGTCAAAGGACAGAAGCCATGGCTGCAGACAGAAAAAAGGCAATAAGTCTCATTTTAACCCAGCATTTTGTCATTGGGTCATTCCTGGTATTTAGTGCCTTTTGCACTGTTTTTACATGAAGTCAACCAGCGATTGTGTGGAATTTACCTGACCCTTTTCCAACATCTCTTCCATACATGAACGGTATGGATTAGATATTTTGAACCCTGAATTATGTTTACACATCAGAAAAGTGGGGGGAAATCGGTTTACAGTGATATGAGTCCTTCAGTGGGAGTTAAATAGTCTATAGGCCGTATCATAATTTATACTTATTCATCTCTGTGATGTTTGTACTGTATATGCCACAGCCTTTCAGGTATCCAGGTACAGTAAACCACCGCAAAGTCGCTGTTTAGAGTTCACAGCTTCAGTCATTCGCGGCTTTTTCTTAGAAGCTGCTAATAACACAGGTCAGAATCATCAGAGATAAGCATATGATAATATATGATCATATACTAAGTGTTTTTGAAGAAACAGTGGTAGCTGACTGACACTGATCATTATATCTATGTCACAGTGTGGCCTGTCAGATTTCGCACTGAAAATATTACTTAGATATTACTGAAAAATAATACAGTTACTTGATTGGTCTATTGCAAATCTAATATTACTCATAATTCAAAAAGTTGATGTGACTGAAAAAAACTGAAAGAAAATCTGAAATCAGGTGAAAAACTGGTGTAGAAAAGTGTGTTGTGGATTCTGATGATTACAAAAAAACCTCTGCTAATTTGCTGAAACTGCAGAAATTGCCCAAAAAACGTTCGCTTTTTTGTGGCAATATATAATAATGCGTGCATTTTTGCGCAACATTATTTAAAAATATATAATTTACTAATTTTGTAATTTTGTTCTGGGACAGCGCCCGCTAGAGGCGGCTCATTCTGTTTTGGTTAAAGGGGACTTTTATTTTGACTTCGATGTGTATCCCGGCCGGTGGTTTAGTTCAAGTGCGTCTGTAGTTTTTCGTGTTTCACTTCTGTCGGTATTTAAGAGCCTTCGTTTTGTGTACTGGTGTCGTCCACCGTCATTATCCACTCATTTGTTACCATTTGCACATTCTGGTTAGTTTAGGCCCTTGTGCCTTTTTGGTTTTCACTGGCGAAATAAAGAATGATGAAGGAAACCCGCAGCTGCGTATTCCTCGCTTGGCTAGATGTGACAGTAATATAAATATTAATGTAAATTAAATCATCACTGTGGCTCAATAACAAAATGTCCATCCACTGAAAAATATATGCATCTTTATGGTGACATTGCTTTTGAACTATTTCCTGTTTTCACTGTCCTTTAGTCTTTGAGATAAACTTTAGTCCTCCTTTCTCAGTTAAGAACCTCAGATAAGCACTTCATGAATGTCCCATTAGGTAACGTTTACTTTAACCTTTCCATTGAAACTACACACCAAAGGCTTAGGCCATTCATTCCTTGCTGTCTGACTAGCTTTCAACATCACTTGGTCACATGATTGAATGTTTGGTAGTGCTTCTTACCTTTAGCAGGGTATAAAGGTACTGTTGTTACACAGTAGAACCAAAACTGGTTTGCCAAGCTCTTTGATTGGCATCGCAACTGTTTTTACAGATTGTTTCCTGTTGAGAGTGAAACTTGAATGACTGCTGTGAATGCAACATTGCTCGATAATGTAACTGCATCAATGAAAACAGGTACAAGTGCTCTTATATTAATGATTGCTGATACTGCCACCATAAGTTGATTTGACTAGAGGCTCCTTTTGTACAGGACTACTTTTGGCCTAAAACAACCCTCGAGTGGTGCAGGGTTTAGAAAAGGAATTAACTGTATGAATGAGAGATGTGATAGCTCTGTGAAGGATGCGCATCTAAATGGCTTCTCATGCTGGGGACACTTCTTGTCACAGATGGATGAACTTTGATCCTGCTAAGATAAGATAACACTTTATCAGTCCCATGGGTGGGAAATGTGTATGTTACAGCAGCAAAGTGGACAGAAAGGAAGAAAGTAGAAGCAGTGTAACCTATAGAATAAAAGCTGTACAAGCCAACAGTATCATATATATAAGGAATAAAGATAAGATGGTAGAGAATTACAATAACAAAAGTGCAACAGAAAAACAAATCTGTAAAAGATATCATTTATGAAACTGACTTTGTGTTCATGCCATAAAAATATGATGAATGCAATAAAATTGAGATAAAAATGAAATCAAACCAGACATGCCGCTCCTTTGGATGTACTTTAATGAGAAATATTTTCAAACTGAATTTCAATGCAAATCTTGGTGTGTCTGGTTGAGTTCCCTCTGCTGTGCTTTGAAGAAGGGCTGGATGCCTTTGACAACAGAATGCAGGGCGGTATTGTGGTTATAGCTGTCACTCTTGTTACATTTCAATATGAATATGAAGCTGATGCAGAACACTTCTCTCTAGTGTCATATCCCTCTAGTGTCAGCACCCTTAGCTGGACTTTCCTGACTTCAATAGTCTTACATCTGAGTCCTTTCTCAGTGGGTGTGGCTTGTTGTGATGGCTGGATCATTTTGGAAGTGTTGCTTGTTTTTTGGATCTACAACCAAAGATAGTTCTGTGTACCATAACTGGCAATCTGCAGTATTTCTGTGGGAGGTGAGCTGTTACTATTGAAACCATTTCTCATTTTTGCTTGATGGGAGACACATTTAGTAAAAAAGGAGAAAGATGGATATGAGACATTTTATTTATATTAAACTTCAAATTCTGTTATAGATTTATAATAAACTCCGAACTCTGCTATAGATTTGGACTTTTCTTTGTTTGACTAAAGTCCTATAATGTTACATTCTCTGAAATTCATTATGATGAATTACCGAATGTCCAGTTTATTAGGTGCTCTTGCCTTACAGCTACACTCACTGGGCATTTTGCCAGTTACACATACCTTAAAGGGGACACATAATGCATCCTTTTGTATTTCCATTTGGGTATCTACTGCTCCTATAAGCGCTCCAAGCGCGTGAGTCAAATTAAATATTTTGTTGTGAGGAATCATATGCTTCTATGAGCCGTTTGGACCGCTCCATTATCCTGAAGTCAGGACAAGTAAAATAGCTGCGGCTACAGGCAAAGGCAAGTCACACGCTCTGGGTCCGACTCGGGTCGAACATGTAGGGCTGGATGGCGCCTGTTTTCTGCCTTTTTCTGCATGGAATGGGTGGGGCATGGCCAGCAACAGCTTATTAGCATAAAAGTGACAGAGCCCTTACACGGCTCATTTTAAAAGGGACTGAAACGGACAAGAATAAAACTGGTGAGATCTCATTACGTGAGAGTGATTTTGTGCAACGAACTTCATGAACATGTTTTGTATAGCCCATAGACCTATTATAACTTATTGAAAAAGAGGTATATTACCTTTAATGGTGCACTTTGCTATTATACTATGCACATTTTACAAAATATGCTTTATTTCATATTATATTGTCATGCAAAAAGTATATCTATGTTGCACCCTTTTTAAGTAGCAGCAGAAGACACTGATCATTTTTTGGCCCAGTTGGTGACAATCTGATGTTCATATTACCTTAGTGGATGTCTTTTCAAGGCGTTTCATGAAAATTTATGACAAACTTTCATGGGAACTTCTGATGTATGTATCTGTTTATTTACACACATAAGGTCCTTTGATTCTGAACAAAATGATTTATTTATGAGCATAAGCAAAACGAACACAAATGAAGAACAGTACTGCTTTGTTGCAAAGCCATTGTTGACAAGAACAGCTTAGTAACATCTATGTTTTGAAGCAATTAACTTTTTGCAGCATTTTTCATTTTTGACACATTCTTCTTGGCAAATTAGTCTTTAATTCCTCAAAGTCAGGAGTCAGGCTAGGCCAGGAGACAAGAGAGGCCATGCAAACACTTCCAATTTCTTTATTAATAACCAGTTTGGAGTTATTTGGGCTGTTTTATTGTTGTCATCTTGTTGACACATACATTTTTCCCTCTTCTTCGGTTTAAATCAGCCTGATATTTAATAATATATAGCATTGTATATCTCCTGGTACTTTGCTCTTTGCCACCTGGTTGTATGTTTTATTAATCAAAAAATGAAACTTTTACACTAAAGAAAATTAAAGAATTTTTTTTCTCTTTTGCTTTTATTGTATTACAGTATTTTATACTGTATATTTTATTATAGTGAACATGTATAATAGTCAAATCATGATTCTACTGTATATCTGTAAGAACATCTCCGTATGATTTCATTTGGACACTCATGTCAACCACAAACATGCAGTTAATGGAGTGGGAGGAAGAGATAAGGAGGGCCTAGTGATAAGATAAATCATGTCTCAGTGCAAATCAAAACAGTTGAGATTTGTACTTGAAGACAATACAAATAAAAACATTTGCGGTTTTAGAGATATGGTTCAATATTTCTGAATTAATCTGTTTGTATGAGAAGGGTTTCTCATCACTGGCTCCATAATACAAACAGTTATACTGGCTAGACTGGAAATGAGCTCTGCAGTGTTCAGATCAACAAAGCCATGAGCAAAGAAGGTAATAAAACTAATCAGAAAGTAAGAATTACAATGACTTTCATTTTCACTCACACACAAGCTTTTGAGAAGTTTACAAGAATTGCTTATGATGCAGTTTTAAAATGCTGATTACATTTATTGTATACAGTGCTGTGAAAAAGTATTTGTACCCTTTCTGATTTCTAATGTTTTCGAATGTTTGTCACACTTAAATGTTTCAGATTGTCTAACAAATTTAAAGATCAGACAAAGATAACCCAAGTGAACACAAAATGTGTGTTTTTTAAGTGATGATTTTATTTATTAAGGAAACTATCCAAACCTACATGACCCTATGTGAAAAGGCAAATGCCTCTTAAACCTAATAACTGGTTGTGCCACTCTTAGCAGCAACAACTACAATTAAGCATTTGCAATAACTGGCAATGAGTCTTTCACATCGCAACAGAGGAATTCTGATCCACTCTTCTTTGGAGAATGGTTATAATTCAGCCATTTTGGAAGGCTTCTGAGCAGGAACCATCTTCTAAAGGTCATGCCACCTTTCCACCTTTCCAGCCATTCTTAGGAAGCTTCACCACTGTTCCATGTTTTCTCCATTTGTGGATAATAACCCTCACTGGTTCGCTGGAGTCCCAGAGCTTGAGAAACAGCTTTGTAACCTTTTCCAGACTGAGAGATGTCAATTACTTTGTTTCTTACCTGTTCCTGGATTTCCTTAGAATGCCACATGATGTCTTCCTTTTCTGGGATCTTTTAGTCTATTTTTAAGTGATGTCTTGATTTAGCAGGTCTAGCAGTAATCAGGCCTGGGTGTGGAATTGCACTCAGCTTTCCAAATAATGTGATTAACCAAAGTTACTTCAGGATTTTTCAAGGGGGGCAATTACTTTTTCGTATAAGGCCATGTAGGTTTGGATAGTTTTTTTCCTTAATAAATAAAATCATTATTTAAAAACTGCCTCTTGTGTTCACTTGGGTTATCTTAGGCAAATATTTAAATTTGTTTGATAATCTGAAACATTTAAGTGTGACAAACATGCAAAAAAATAAGAAATTATAAAGGGGGCAAATACTTTTCCACAGCACTGTATATCATCATATTGCTGATCAACTAATCTTTCTGGGAAATATCGAACAACTTTTGATTTGTATATTTACATTGTCATGCAAAATTGGCTTCCAAAGTATACAGTACTTCGTTATTTTTACACTAGAGCTAATGTAGGGCTTAGGGCTCTTCTAATTAACATAATGCAAAACATATGCATTTATATACATATGAATTATTCACCATTTACTTTAGTCACTAAGCAGTTGTTTAGTGCCTCTAACGAATTCAGCCTTAAAGGATGACATGTATGAATATTTTATTTCACCGAGACTGACAAAACACAGACCATAGGAAGCCCATAGGAAATATTTTAATTTAATGAAGTGGTTAATTAAATGTATGGCCTTGTCATACCATCTATGGTGCTGTGCTAGTGGCAGCCTATTGCAGCAGCTCAAATGCAGTTCCCTTGGGGATTAATAAAATGTAACAACACATTTATCTCTCTAGTCATGCAGGTGTGAGGTGACTAGCTACATGTACTTTAAAGGGCATTTGTTAGACCCCTTAACATCCATCATGATCTAGTCCAGCATGACTGTGCCCAGTGCACAAATCAGAGTCCATAAAAACATGAGTTCGGTGTTGAAGAACTTGACAGGTCCACACAGAGCCCTGACCTCCACCCCATCCAACACCTTTGGGATGAACTGGAACAGAAATTGCGAGACAGGCCTTCTTGTCCAACATCAGTGCCTGACCATATACATGCTCTGCAGAATGAATGGGCACTGATTTCCCACTCCAAAATCGTGAGTAAACCGTCCTAATAAGAGTGGAAGCTGTTATAGCGGCAAATGGAGGGACCTACTCAGGGCTGGACTGGCCGGGCAGGTAATTTTGGGCCGGCGCGGGATCCCGTCAGCCTGGTGGGCTCAAAATGCAGTCCAGTCCAGCCCTGGACCAACTCCATATTAGCGTCTATGGATTTGAAAGCAACGTTATTAAAGTCGCTGTTGGCGTAATGGTCAGGCGTCCCAATACTTTTGTCCATGGAGTGTAGAAACCCCCATAACTTAAGCAAAGCGCCTCTGTGGTCTTCAGAGCAGTGAACCGGGTTAGTAGGTCAGCCTGAGGAGGGAGTTTCCGGATGTTACATCACAATCTCTGCGTTCATGTTTTGTGCCCTCGCGTGTTTGAATGCAATTCATGAAAGTCTGTTGTGTTTTGTATTTTCATAAAACACAACCAGAGGAATAATAATTCCTATTATTATTTTTTTTATAAAAAAAAATAAAAAAAAGTAGAGCTCTTAAGAGTCGAGACATGGACTGTCACCACACGACCATGTGATTGGCTCTAAAAATGACAGAGGCGGCATAAGGACCAATCAGAGCTTGTCGCGATGGGAGTCGTGTGCCCAGGGCGATTATGCAAATGAACACTGGTCTCCTCCTCGCGGTGCAAGAGATTTTGGGACTTTTAGTGTTAGGAATTTGAAAGCAAAAGTGTTTGGGTACGCGGATAAACACAGATCACGTTCGATTAAACGACAGTTGTGTCTGGTTCTGCGAGCCCTGTGTGAGATCCAGTGCTGGTGGGATGTCAGAGTCAGGAAGTCCCCAGAAGCCGGGTGCAGCGTGTTAGTGTGAATGTTTGAGCCGGGCCGGGCTGGTCTCTTTGTCTGACAGGAGAGGCAGCGGCGTGTTCTTTTGTTTGGGGATCTTTCTTTGTTTAACAGCTTAAAAAGGAAGATCGTGTGTTTTTCGGGGAACGCTGACCTGAAGTGATTTAATTTATTCTTTGAAACATGCAATACATGAAGAAATATTTCACAGAAGGTTTGATCCAGTTCACCATCCTACTTAGTTTGATAGGAGTCCGCGTGGACGTCGATTCCTACTTTAACGGCTACGTATCGCCACTCCTGATCGAGGCTGAGGGAGGCCCGAGCTCGGCTTTCATACAGACCCCGCTTCACCACTACCGGGACACGGCAGAAGGGTATCAGGTGCACCCCAAATGCCCCGAGTTGGACCACCACCTGGCGAGCCGAAGGCTGCTGAATGAAGTTCGGGCTCTGGGCTCTCCGGCCCGGTTCCCCACTCACCTCAGCGCCTGGCTGGTGCAGCTGGTGCCCGATGGTACAGAGGGAGATCACCCACAACAAAACAACGGAGACCCGGGCCAAGAAGAGCCCACTAGCTTCCAAAACCTTGGACATGAAGCTGACGATGATAACAATAACCTCGTGAGTTAACCCTACCCAACTTCCCTAAGCTAACCAACCTAGCAGATAGCATGCACCACTTTCTTAGACAGGTTGATTTCGATTCAAATGAGCTAGCTTTCATAAACTATTTAAAATGAACGTATAACAATTCACCCAGTTAGCTGACCACTATTTAATACAATATTTTTACGCAAAGGAGCCTAAGTCGAAAGTGAAAGGCCGTTGGCACGTTGCTAGATGCTAATGCTAAGTAACTGTCTACAGTTGGCTAAGCAAAATAAGTTACATATACTGTAATATGTGGTAGAAACATAGCCTGAGGTATTTGTTGTTTACCTGATAGCTGGTAAACTTCAGTAATCTTATTGTTATCCTGAGTCTTTGTCATCGTTTGAGGACAAAGCCAGACATTGTGTGCAGTTTAGAGCAGCCCACCTGTTATTTTGTCTGTTTCTATGGCAACAAAGACAGGTAGCAGGACTAAACTGACCAGAAATCTTGACCACTCTAGAGATGGGTTGATGCCACTCTGACTCCAAGTATGGCCATAAGAATCAGAATGCTTCATTGATCCCAGAGGAAATGGCTTATTTTAGTTCCTTGAGACAAGAACAATTTAAAATATAAAATCTAACACAGGAAAAAAATGAAATCCTCTCATTCTGCGCAGCCTCCCTGTTTCCCTTAATATATCAGTTAATTTACCAACTGCCTCTGCATTTAGAGTCTGCAGGATACCCTACTGTGTTCGAAATCAGAATACGAAAACTATTGAACCCACAGAAAATGTTGAGTGCAAAGACACACTGAGATAAGAACAATATAAAGTCTAAATACGTCCAATAATAGAATCTGTAATTAATCTCTTTATAAAAATACACTATGCTGTATAAACAAATGCTGGTTATAAAAAGGCCTACTATAGGTAAGTGTTAAAATATGACTAAAACTGTCTAAGAGGCGTTTTAGTGTCCACCTCTACGCTTTTATATCTGAACAAGTTCATTATTCATTGCTCTTGGAAGTCTTCAAACTAGATTTACATGTTCGCCACAAGCTCTTGCATAACAGTCCATTAGTCCTAAGGCAGACAGTTGATGTGATTGTGTCTCTTTAGGTTTCCTGCTGGTTAAATCAAGTCTGAACAGAGCTGAGCCTAGTCACTGTATTTCAGTCCTCAATTCCCAGAGGCCAAAAACTGTAAAAAATGCAATTTTTCCTTTTTCTCAAGTATGAATCTCTAGCCAGGAACTGCTGATTTAGCAGAAGTGTCACCCCCAGGCTGGCTCTAAGTTTACAGGTGAAGCAAAACCATTTGTGTTGTCCTATTTTACATTAGCGATGTAGGACTAAAACAGTCTTGTCAGTTGCAGTGAGCTTTGATTGCGGCTTTAAAGTAAAAGTGAAATATTCCATTGGTGTGTGGACTTGCTTGTGCTGAAATGTTTTGCACCGGTAGCCAGTAAAAAAGCTTCCACACTCATGACAGGCTTGGTGGCTCTGCTGCATCTGTCAGGCAACTGTTAGCACCCACACCCTCACACTGTTAGTGAAGACACTTGTAATGTGAACATGACCTTGGGAGATCTTAGAGAAGGAACATATGCACACATACAGAGAGTGTGAAGGGCTGAAACAAGCGTGTAAAGAGGTTGGCAGACATGACTTTAGTAATATACTATAGCCGCCTCAGTAATTTGAGTAGAAGTTGTAGGGATGTGCCATTGTTGTAGGCTGATGCTGATAAAATGCAAATAATTCAACACAGTAGCCAAGTCTCCCCCCAAAGAGTACAAGAAGCACAGAATCACATATGGGTTTGAAATATCGGTTAAATCTAAATCTTAGACAGACTTTTTTTTAAGCTTTATCCAGCACATTGTCAAAATCCGATATTGTGCATCCCTCAAAAATGACTTAGCAATCACTTAAATACAGAAAATGTGTCAGATCACAAATTTGCAGTTAAGTTCTTAGTACAAAAAAAAAATTAAACATCCATAATCTATCAGCAAATAAGCAATTCTTACTGAAGTATTTTTGGTCAATAATAAAAACTGCCAAACATTGAATTGATTTTAAGTTGTCCAGGTGCTTTCACCTGCAGAGGAAAATGAGATTAAGCACAAAAAGGAGTAAGGAATGAAATGCAAGTGGAAAAGTAAATATAAATTCATTCCCTTACCAAAAAGGTTTTCTTGTTTTCTTTTTGAAAGCAGTCGGTTAACGTGCTTTTAAGTAAGATTAACCAACTAGATGTTGCACAGCACCTCCATCAAGGCCCAATTCAGCCTTAGAATTATTGAAAGTGTTGTCTGTCTATTTACCTCCCTTACATTATTTTCTGAGCAGATAGAGAGCAACAAATCCTCACCTATACCCTGTGTTTCATATTCCCAGTATAAGGAATAAATAGGAAGTCACCTTAATTATGTGAAATCAGCGCTGCATTACATTTTCAGTTGATAGGCTTTTGGAGAATTTGGTTAGCTAATGCCCTTGCCAGCAACTCCCAGCAGACTTCTTATTTCAATTTTTTATGATTTCTGAAAAAAGTTCATCAAAATAAATGTTAATTATTTGGTAACTCTTTGGATTCTATGCAGATTTTCAGATTTGCAGTTTCATAAAAGTCTTTCTTTCCGCTTTTCTAGGAGGCCTGTTTAAACCAAGCAGAAGAGGAAGGTGTGAAAGACGAGGAGGAAGAGATCAGCCTTGACCCACCCAACCAGCTCCCTCACAGCTCAACACTAGAGCAAGAGGTAGACCAAACACTTTTATTTTTATTATAAATGCAAATCTACAAAAACAAGTCTTACACTTTTATATGATTTGTGTGTAAATTGTCTTTTTCAGAGTTTTAGTAGCAGTGTTCTGCCTTCTCCTATATCTGGGCTTGAGCTCCAACCTCGCTGGCAAGACTTCCTGTCAGATTTTGATGTGAGTAACTTTTTATCTTGCTGTAGTTCAGGGGTACACAACTCCAGGCATTGAAAGCCCAGTGTCAAACACATTTTAGTAATTCCTCTACTCAAACACACTCGTTAAACATGGCAATAAATAGACCGCAGTTGACTCTGGTGTGTTTGGGCAAGTAAACTGCCGAATTGTGCTCCCCTGGTGTAGAGTGAGGTCAAAGGTAATGAACACATTAAGACAAAATAGTATAGAAAGGTACCATTTATAAATGTATTTTACATGTTTTATTAAAAAGGAGGCTGTCCAAAGTAAGCTGACCAAATAGATGAAACAAATGAACATCAACAGAATCTTGCTTCTGAGAATATTAGGCTGTGTAGCATTTATGTGCTAGTCCTAGGCTAACACACCTAATCCAGCTAATCAAGGTCTTAAGGAACGTATGACAATTACACCAAGGTTAGTGTGTGAAATAAATGCTAGGGCTGGGCAGCCCTGATCTAAAAAAAAAATTTTTTAATGCTTTCCCTGCACCGAAACACCCAATTATACTTAACCGATTTAACAAGTTCTACCTTAGATTAATTAATTGTTAGAACAAGGACAACATTAAACCGCCCAAAGCATGACTCTGAAATCATGCCTGAGTTCTTGTTGGTTGCGTTAAGAGATTTCTAAAAGTATAAGAAGTACGTTCTCTATGAATCAGTAGTGATTAATCAAATGGGTTTTAGTGTGGAGGCATTCTGACTCATCTTAAAGGGAGTACTTCAACTAAAGCCTGCGATCCAAACCTTTTTTTTTTTTTTTTTTAGCTTGACCGTGGTGTTTAATTGTGCTTGTAAACATGATAACGTATTAGGAAATAAAATTTCATGTTATTGGTCTCTTAAATGGTTGAACCAGCTCTGTAGGAGTTTATCATCACATTGAGTCCTGATCATGAGTAAAAGCCATTTCAAAATATTGATGGCAACAGCATGGAACAAACTTTTATTCTTGTTTGCTTCTGACTGGATGATGTAGAAATTGTGTGAAAACTGATGTACCTTTTTTGGGTTTTCTGCAGGATTTTGACTCGCTGGTCCCACAGCACATATCCGATCTGGATGTGGATCTCCCAAATCCCATTAGCTACAATGCCAGTCTTCAAGATGCAATGGTAACAAGTGGTGGAGATTACAGACCAGGCCCACCTGGTGGTGAATCACAGTCCACACCCCACCAAAGTGCGTCACTTTTGCGCCTAGAATCAACTAATTCCTCCCACTCAGACAATCCGCCAGGAGCAGCTGGTGTTTTACCACTGCCTCTGTTCTCCTTATCAGGGAACAGCTCTCAGAATGAAACCTCCCACTCAAGGGTGGGGGGCTATCTGGACGAGGCAGTGTTTGAACAGATAAATCTGTTGGGTCTGGAAGCCCTGGGAAGCATGGACCCTCAGCTGCTAAATAGAATGGAGGGCAACATGGATTCCCTGTGGCTGGAGGACTTTGACTCAGACTCTGGTCTGTCCCTGGAAAGCAGTTCCAGAAGCCCAGCCTCTACATCCACCTCATCGTCTTCTGATTCATTTTGCGAAGACGAGGGTGGAGCCACAGGTTACAGCAGCGAAGTAGAGTCCCTCTGTAATAAGGGTGGGGCCTGTGCTTCGGCATGCTATGACTGGCCGGCAATGGATCTCAATGAAAACGTCTGGCATGACCACACCTACTCACTCCATTTGCCAGAAGACCACACCCCTCACAGTTGGGCCCCAAGCCTCAAAGGTATTAAACAAGAAGTGCTAAGTGAGGATGAAAGTGAACCTGAGGAACTGAGTCGGGATGGACGACGTCTACAGGCCTTGGGTCTTCCATTCTCTGCTCCCCAGATTGTCAACATGCCAGTGGAGGACTTCCTGGAGCTTCTGGAGGGCCGAGGCTTGTCCATGACTGAGGTCACACTACTGCGGGATGTGCGCAGACGGGGGAAGAACAAGTTAGCTGCTCAAAACTGCAGGAAACGAAAGTTAGATGCCATCTTGGGCCTGCAGGGGGAAGTGGAGGCTCTTGCATCTCGGCGAGATGCCCTACTGCGTGAGAGATCTCGGACCGCCAAGGCACTGTCTGCTGCAGCTGAGAATTTTGACACTCTCTCACAGGACGTGCTGAGTCGGCTGCGGGATGAATTCGGGCAGCCCCTGAGCTCAGAGCGGTACACAATTCACTGTGGTCCAAATGGAAGGGTAGTGGTCCGACCTCGCGCACACACAACAAGAGCAACCACTACAGGGGGTAAGACTGTGAAGAGGAAGAAGGACAAAAAACCTTAAGAGACTAGTTAAATTTCCAGTGTGTGTGTGTGTGTGTGTGTAGACTGTATATGTGTGTTTCCTGAAGGGCTACTTGGACTGTGTCTACTGAACTTTCCTGCAGTTAGCTGTCATGGGATATTTCTGGATGATTCCTGTTATTCTTGGCTTCACAGGAGCTATTCTGGACTTCACAGCAGGATACAAAGACTGTTGGATATTTTACATTACAGCATCATAAACTGAAGTTTCTCTGCTGGAAAGAATGTAGCAAAAACACTGGACATGTATAGGAGTGTCTTGAAGAGTTCTGGATTGGTCACTTTGGTTGCAAAACGAAATTAGTCAATTAGTATATTTCTTTGCAACTGCTGTAAAGATAGAAGTTAGAGGCAGGTAGTCACTGGATGACTGTGCCTCAAGATAAATTTCATATGCTATTATGAAAAGACATGATCTTGCAGTAGCCATAGTCAAGCATTAATTTAAACTCTTTGTGTGAATTAAACTTGACCATATGCTGCACCTGATTTTTTTTTTTTGTGAGAGAGTGAAAGACAACAGTTTCTGGTAATTGGACCCACTATGTGGCAAAACAGCACAAGTGCTCTGCAATTTTGTGCTGCTGTATTCACAAGCCGACGACACAGTGGTCTACTGCAGGCATGATTTCACTCGTCCTTGACATTGAAGGCAAAACACTGTTTTGGTCTTGATGATGCCTCATAATGTGCTGTACACAGTGATGTGTACTTACCACTTTACTAAGGCTCTGTCTGTATCTCCTTGTTTAGTTTTTTTGAGGCTTTACATCTATATGACTGTTACTGCTTGGCCATTTGTTTCTATTGATAACTCCACTTGTAACTCATTTTGTTTGATTTACAATGATCGAAACGTTCAAATCTACAGTTGACCATTTATTGTTTATTTTTTGCGAGGGTGTGTTTTGTAACAGCTTTTTTCATTTTTCCTGCCACATTTCCACATTTTCATTGTTTTTAGTGAAAAGTCCCCTCAACTAAAACCTTCTCAAATATGTCTTGTCTCTGACAAACACAAAAAATTGCAGATGTTTGCTTTACCTTTTAGAAGCTTTTGAGTGGAAATTCTTGGTTATTGTTCTACCTTTTAACAGGACCTCTATGCCACCAAAGTCAACGGGAAAATATGAATGAAAGATCAAATCAACCACCCCCAGCTTTTCTGTCCTGTCTGTTTGGGAACCAGTTGTTCTGCATACAAATGACTCTTCCAAAAAGGAGGTCTTCCATTTTTTTTTTAAAAAAAGGAATAAAGGAAGAAAGTTAAGTAGGTGTCTGGTTCTGGTTTCTAATGGAGCATGTGTGTAACTCTTCACCTGATAAAGTTGAACATGACTGTATCCGCCGGTACATTTAATGATCA
This sequence comes from Brachypetersius gabonensis, assembly GCA_037577145.1. Lineage (NCBI taxonomy): Eukaryota > Metazoa > Chordata > Actinopteri > Characiformes > Alestidae > Brachypetersius > Brachypetersius gabonensis. Next base: position 6,156,126 of record JBBJLR010000145.1, read on the forward strand.
GGATGCAGAGTTCCTCCAGTTCATCTTATAGGTTGTTTACCAAAGGTTATACTACATCTTTTTTCACTTGATGAATGTTATGACTGTACCTGCATTGGAGGGGTAATAAAAAAAAATGTAAAATCTAAATTCCATATTTTAACTTTTCAAGTGTCATCCGTTAGCCAGGACACCTTGCAGGTGATGGCAGGTTGTTTCTTTAGTTTTGCACCGGAGCTTTTGAGCTTTAAGATTAGTGATGGAAGCTTACACCCCACAAATTGGCATCACTACTTTCCAAACAGCTTGTTTTGTTTGAAATGAACTTTCTAATTTTATGCCCAAACCACCAAAAATACCTCATTGGATAATCTTGAACATGCTTAGACTATATTGCATAGGCCTATGTCTCTTATTAAAAAGCTATAGAAGTACACCCCAGAATTAAAACAGCAGTAGCATACTGAAGCATGCACTGCTACTGCACCTTAGTGTTCTAAACCACAGCAGCTCAGCAAGGTATGAGGCAAGCACTATTAGATATGCATGATGCTCATTGGTGGGGTATATGTCCATACACTATATAGATAAAGGTATTGAGATGCCTGACCATTACACCAAACAGTGACTTTAGAGGCCTTGCATTTAAATACATAGACTTTAATACAGAGTTGGTCCCCTGCTATAACAGGGGGAATAACAGTTGCTGTGGGAATTTTGTGCCAGTTCATTCTGTGGAACATGATTCTCCAGTTCATCCCAAAAGTGTTGGGGTTGGGGTCGGGGTCGGGGTCAGGACTCTGTGCGGGCCTGTCAAATTCTTTCACGCCGAACTCATGCGCCTTGTCTTTATGGACCTTGCTTTGCGAGCTGGGGCAGTCATTCTGGAATGAACTGTTCACCAAGTTGGAAAAACATGATGTCCAAAATGTCTTCGTATGCTACAGCATTAAGATTGACCTTTATTGGAGGAAAGGGACCGCTTGAATTTGGTGATTACGTGGTGGGTTCCAATACTTCTGGCCATTGAGTGTTTTTAGAACAGAAGGGCGCACGTTCCGTTTTAAACCGAAGGGCCCGCCCCTTTTGGTTGTGGGCGGGAGTTCGTTGGCTGGGTGTGATCACGTGGTACAGAAGGTTCGGAGCCGGCTCCACCCAGAGAGAGGGGGACGCTGTTGTCTGGCGCGTTGCCAGGGAGAAAGCCCCGAAGAAGAAGTCTGCTAGTTTTGCAGCCTCGTTTGTAGTCGTTTTTTAATCGAAGGCCAAAGTAAGTGACCGCTAAGAACGACGCGAAGATGGTAATTTGCGCTGTATACTGGTTGTGTGTCGGGGGCTGAGTGCGGGTCTGTGTTTAGCTGCTCTCGCATACGTGCCTTTTGTTCGCTTGCTTTTTTTCGCGCGCACGCGGCGCGAGACCTTCCCGCTGTGTGTGGTTTCCTCAGTTTGCTTGTGTTTTTTTTTGTGATGCGTTTCAGTCTCATAATCGCTGTTTGCGCGGTGTGTGGTTTACAGGTTTTGCCTGATCAAAGCTGTTTGGGCTCTGAAAAGTTGCAAAGATCTCCTTTTAGCCAGCGGAAGCTAGCTGCTCCAGTTAAAAAGAGGACAAATTCAGTTTCAGCTCTGGTTAAAAATAGTACTTGTTTTTACTTTCCTTTCTACTAGTCGGTTCATCTGTAGTGCAAAAATAACCAACGTTGAATGTGAGGCACGTTGAAGCCAATTGTAAATGTCTCAATCACCGCAGGCCTGTTCTCGGACCCGGGGAGGTGGTATTAGCGATAGCCCCCGGTTAGCATTAGCTTGCTAGCAACAAAGCGTCGTCTGCTTGTGGTGTTCGAGAGATACTGGTAATTCCCCTTTAATATCCGCTGTCCAGAAGTATTGGGACACACTTGTTACTCAAAGGTTTGGGGGCTAGGCTCCTAACTTCCAATAAAACCCAATCTTAATGCAGCATAGCAAGACATTCTGGGCAACGCCATGCTACCAACTTTGTGGACACATTTTGGGGAAGAACCTTTTATATTCTGCGTGACTGTGCCGCAGGCCACAAAGATACGATAAGATAAATATTTTCTAATTCCCACAAGTGGGGAAATTTGATAAACAAAACATGCAAAACAAGGTTAATAAAAACCATTGTTGGGTGTGGAAGAACTTGACCGGCCCACTGATGTAGTAACGCACGAGTGCACACTTTTCTACACGTGTATCTTTTGTTAGACAGCGAGACTTTTTAGCCAATTTCTCGGATTATAAAAACCGTTTTGCAGCAGATACTGAAACATAGTAGGGAAAGCTAGATGTTACGAAATTGTATCTTCAAACAGAGGGATCCCTGAACTGACCCCTGGTTAAGTATGTTGCATGTAATGGCGCAGTGCTGTAGTTTCAGGCATGGGGCTACTATCAACTCATTCATTCATAAATATCTAAATTGTTCATACGAGTGTGTATGTACTGCCTGTGGACATGTGGTGTTTTGCATCTTGCAGGCTGATATGGGTAAGAAGCAAGTAAGCAAGTCCAAAAAGGAGGTGGAGGAGCCAGAAGAGTTTGTGGTAGAGAAGGTGATTGACCAGCGGGTGGTGAACGGAAAAGTTGAGTTTTTCCTTAAGTGGAAGGGATTCCCAGAGTAAGTATACGTGTTTTGGCCCATATGTATGTGATTTTCTCTATTGTTGAAAATTGTAATGGTCACGATTGTTCCACCAAATAAGATTGCAATTGAGTAAAAGGCCATAACATATCCAAATAACAGCTTTGGTTGTTCAAGCTCTGTTTAAAAAATGCAGAACAGAGGCACAAACCTAACCTGGTTAGATAACCTATTGTAATAGAATTTGTGAAAACATTTAGTTTTGGGTATCCCAGTGCAAGTTAAATGAAGTTGAAAAGGAAGGAATGAGTTGGCAAGATTTTAATGCAAAGCAGAAATGTTAGAATAGGCCAGTTATCTATGTAGATTCACTGTACTTGGTCATTGTTTAACAGCTGCATGTATTTTGTGACTATAGATTTTGTTCTAAATGACCTAGTTCATTTTTATGACATTCCCTCATGAAGCTTTTAATTTTTTTTTCCAGTTCTGATAACACATGGGAGCCTGAAGAGAATCTTGATTGCCCAGAATTGATTGCAGCCTTTCTAGCATCCCAGAAAGGTGTTGTTGAGAAACCAGACTCCAACAAGAGGAAATCCTCCACAGACGAACCAGACACAGAAGAGAGTAGTGCTAAGAGGAAGAAGGAAATGGTGAGAATAAAGATGATTGGAGTATTACATTTTACTACATTCTTGACTTGAGACGTAACAGAGTCTGTTTTACAGAGTGAAAAGCCAAGGGGGTTTGCCAGGAATTTGGAACCAGAACGAATTATAGGAGCAACAGATAGCAGTGGAGAGCTTATGTTCCTGATGAAGTGGTGAGATAATCAGATGCAATTCTTTATTCAGACATGTGATTTTTTTTTTTTTGCCTTCGACCACCATAATGATTTTTTTCTAACTATATGCTGTAGGTGATGGGCTCTGGTTTTAGAATTGTGCATTGTAGGCCTATTTGCTGTTTATATAGGTGTAGCACCAGGTTAAGCACCCCTGCAGTAAATGGGCTGTAGGGGGCATCATACACTCATAATTCGTGGTCAGGACAGAATGCTGGTGGAAAATGAATTTTGAAAGATGAATCTCATTTATCAAGCTAGAGCTTACAAGATTGCAGCTTATGTTAAGACATGGACTGCACACCGTAAGGCGCACTGTCTTTCCCACACTGCAGGAAAGATTCTGACGAGGCAGACCTGGTGCCAGCACGTGAAGCCAACACTCGCTGTCCACAGGTAGTTATTGCTTTCTATGAAGAGAGGCTGACCTGGCACTCCTGCCCGGAAGACGAGCAGCAGTAGTGTTCTATGCTACATTTCCCAAGCCGCAACACATCTAAGCTCTCTTTGGCCGACCGACCCTGTTCATCTCGGGGCATCACCTGTGTTGAATGCTTCCCTACCCTGGCTTTGTGCTGCATTGTGGACAGCCTGATCAGTGGCGCATGTTTTAGTGTTTGGGTTGGGATGAAAAAGTTGTGAGAAGAGGGTTTTTTTTTGTTTTTAAACTAAAATAAAACTTAAAAAAAAAAATTGCAAATATGACAGTGCTGGTTGCCATTGGTGATGCACTGGATTTCTGTTAATCATCCTTTTTTAGTTGTAGTTTTCCAGTTGGCTCTCGCCTTTGTGCATCCTGTTCTTGTGATGTTCAGCTTTTAATGTAAAGAACTCAGACTATTAGGTCATAGTTATCCCCCTAATTTTTGTTTCATTTATTTGTTTTGAATAGCTGTTGTGTATATTTTTTTTTCTGTAAATATTTTTTCAATAAACTGAAAAGGTTGTTCAATAAAGTTTATTGATCTTTTTAATCTGATGACTTGTGCTTGTGTCCACTACTGTGATCCTGTAGGAATGGTATAAGTTGTGTTTCCCTGAAGAGGTGAGCAAAGTTGCAGCTTCAAACCTCCACTTTCTAGCATAGTGTCTTTGAGCAAGACTCTTTAACCCTCTGTTGCTCCAGGTGGACTGTCCCTATAACTAATTATAAGTTTCTCTGAATAAGGGTGTCTGCCCAATACCCATCTAAAGTGTATATTGTGGACATACCACCATCCTAGTGGTAGGATACTTGCCTCTGGACCAAGAGGTCATGGGTTCGAATCCTACCTCCAGCACCACCACCTTAACCCCAAGTTGCTCCAGGGAGACCGTCCCCTGTAGTTAAGGAATGGAAGTCGGATAAAAGCGTCTGATAAATGCCGTAAATGTAAATATAGTGCCTTTGGTCATTTGGCAGCATTTGATTGGAAAAAGATGACACGGCTATTCAGTGTAAAGTGATGTAGATTTAGGTAAAGTGCGAATGCAGTTCACAGTCTGCATGGAGTGATATAAATGAAGCAATGGGGATAAGTGTGTTGAGAACCCTGGTAGCATGCTCTTACAATGCAGGTTTTGTAGAAAATGTCCTGCAGGGAGGTCAGAGGCATATCAACGATCTCCTCAGCTGCTCTTACAAGCTGTTGCAGGGGATTCCAATTGAAGGCAGTGCAGCTCCCAAACCAGACTGATGCAGTTGGTCAAACTTCAAAGGTGCCACCTATAAAATGTGATGATGGGTAGTCTGAAGTTTTCGAAGAATGTGAGGATGCTGTGTGATGGAGATCCAGTGCTAGTATTCACAAATGAGTTTAGAGTAGGTGAGCTGACCTAAGATCAGATTCGTCCTTTATGTCTGTCACACTAGCTCCTCCTATGTTAACTTTTGGGGTGCTTTATAAATACAGTCCCTGCACCTGCTGGTAAAAGTGATTTTTTTTTGAGCTTTGCAAAAAGAACCTGTTTAGTTGTCTTCAGATAATTCTGAAGCTTTTGTCACATTTTTCAAATCACTGATGTAACGTTTTATATTGATGGTGAGGATCAAAGTTTATACATTTTAATATTCAAAGAGTGGTTCACAATACAAGTCTGGGGGAACCAATCTGATTAGCTAATTAAGGCACTGTGTGCTGAGTCAGGAGTGTGAGATGAAGGAAACAGAGCACTTCAATGGACTGGTTTTGGAAACCACTGGGTTAACATATTTTTTACAGTGTTAACTGCCTCTATATTTTTTCACTCCTTATTAGTAACCTTAGCATTTTGGTGAATCGTTACGTAAATAGAAAGACAACTATCAGAAGAGTTTTCAAAAGGTTATACAAGTTGCATTGCTACTATATTAGCTCCAGTACAAATATTTAGTCCTCCAAAACACAGCTCAGTGCTAATCTGTGCTTAGTGCTTTGTGTCCAGAATATCCTGGAGACTTTTAAGATGCTAATCTAAGCGTAATACATAGTTGGAAGCAAGACACTGCATTCATCAGAGTAATGTTTTCATAAACAACAGCTTTCCAGTTAGATGAACAAATAAGATTATGATTTAGATTGCTTTCGAGCCCAATGTTTCGCATGCCTCTGTCAAGCAGAGAACCGAGTCTGAGTGCTGAATAGTGAGAACAGTAGGTATGTTTTACTGCTGTTGGTGAAGCATATTTCTGTTGTAGGACTTAAAAATGGTTTGAACCAACTCTCCCTTGGGGGAAACTATATTAAACTATATGAATCTGGAATGTCTCAAGGTGTGAGTGGGGGATGGGGGGGATTTGCTGGAAATTCCATTCTAGAAATACAGAAGCTGAGAATCAACCATTTGAAATTGTAAAGTCTTTAACTTCCTAACATGTTGTAATTCAAGTATTTCCCACATTATTGTCCACCTGAAGGCTCTAAGTAAATGTGAAAACCCTCTATCAGTTCATACAACACATTAGGCACTGATAGTAATTCTAATTTTTTCTAACCCTGACCCTCTGCCCTTCTCAAACATATCTGGATCCTCTGGCTCTTTTTAAGCCAGTAGTGGCCTGTGACTTAACAGCCATGTGACAAATAATATCATTATGGTCTTTGACCTCTGTAATGGGGCAAGACCCAGAAACCTTGTTAACTCCTATCAGTCCTGTCATGAGGCAAGTAACCAATAACTGATCAACAGCCTTTCTCAACTAAAGTCAGTTAAAACACTATTTTGGCACAAAAGTTTTGCTGGTAAACACTTCTGTGTTAGTTCTGTACTTTATGTGTGATACAAGCATAGTTAAGTGTTTAATGGCTATGGAAATAAGCTATAGTGAATGTGGCATTACCTTCCTTATGCCTAGCATAAGAAAACCCAGGCTGACAAACAACAAGATCATCAATCTTTTAAACCAGGGGTTCCCAACCTTTTTTCCTTGAAGCCCCCCTGGTCAAGACAAGCCAGCCCCCACCCCCAAACCCAGACACACAAAAAGAATAGTGATTAATTACAAACTTTTATTTGCAATAAATAACCAGTGTTTGTAGGTTTTTGCTCTTAATCTCATATATATATATATATACACACACACACACACACACACACACACGTTTACATTTCTCTCTTTAAGAATTTGTTGTGTGCAAGTATAATTTTGGTAAACTCAATGCGTACACAATTCGGCGCACACCCTGTGATCTCCCCCAGAGTGGGAACCACTGTTTTAAACCACTGGCAAAAGCTGCTGTAAGCAGCAGGCCATGCACATGACAGAATCTGAGTGGAAAACTGACTGTAGAGCGTAGGCTACAACATCAGATGTCCCAGAAAAGTTCCTGAGTGTAAAAGAAGAAGGTTTATGCTTTGGGATTAAGCCTTTAGTATTATGATTAGAAGGAGAGATTCTGTTTCATTTCAGTTTGCCAAGTGGCTGAGTCTCATGACTGAGATTAGAACTCCAGAGGTGGACTTTGAACCTGTTTTACCTGTTATTGCCCCTTTTCTACTTTTTAACACAAAGATTTGTATTACATGAAATCATGGCAGCTAAACTGTAATATCTCTGTGTATTTAGAAGCTGAGGATGTGGCAAGAACAGGATCCCCCTCTCTGTTTCCCTCTGTGTTGACTTCCCTAAAGGATATGATGTTGAATTAAGTTAAAAAAACTTAATCAGTCCAGGCCAAGTTTCTTAAAAGTACTGTTGCACTAAGGTTTCAAAACTATAACCCATCCGTTCCCTAAATTATTAGAAAAAATCATTTACAAAACTGAGATCAAGGAAGATAACACTCTTAACTTGTCACTGAATGTAATTTTGGGCCCCTTCTATTGACCCACCCTTCAAGCTATAGAGATATATGGGTTTCATATGACAGTAAGTATGTACTGTGTCAGCACCATAGACTCCTCCCACTGGATGCAAATGTCGATGTACACATCTTTGCTAGGGTACATAGGTCAGTCCCTAAAGCACTTCAAATTTTATAAGACAAACTGGTTGCCCTGAGGAGTCGTGTGTTTTTTGAGTAAAGGCATGACAAGGGACAAGGTAAGGTTCACACTAGGAGTGGTATTTTTTTTTATGTTCACGATGTTCAGTAAATGTTGATTTCTGTCTGTTATTTACTATGTTCTTCACTCTGTCCTTCATTTGCTTCAGTGCAACATAATTTCAGTAAAAATGTATAGGGAAGTTTATTCACTATTAAAATGACTGGATTCACAATCTAGTGATGCATCATGATAACATTAATGGTTTTTTTTCCAGCTGAATCAAACAGGCATGCAGAAAAGTCAGCAATACCTAAAGAACCACTGTGTGCCTGAGCGACCCCCCTGGAAAGAACACTGAACAAATAACCAGAGAGGAAGTTTAAGAAAACAGGACAGTTTTAAGAGAAAGCAAGAAAGAAAATACAGCCTATGATGGAGGAACTGGACCAACACCAACACAATAAAAGGTAAAATAAAATACATTTCAGTGTTGAGCATATTCAAAATGATTACAACTGGTAGGGATGGCCTGGTAATGCTGGATTAAAATAAGATATAGGTGATGGGTCACATGGAGGAAGTTAAATGGTAAATATTCAGAATTTTCGTTGACTCGGGTTTTCCGGCCATGGTTCTTGTAGAACTATGGAGAAACTGTATGTTATTGTGCATATTGCTTGGGTTTCTGACTATTAAATATTCAGCCTACTTTCAGTTCCACTATGAGGTTTGTGGTTATAATTTCACAAATTTATAAGCAGCCCTCTTGAGGTTTTGTTCATGAGTGAGGGTGTGCTTTCTGTATATGCTACATTCCTTTTTGCCTGCTGTCACAAGGATCATATCCCTTCCTAAGTTACAGGAAAACTCCAATGTGATAATGTGAAAACATAGTAGGTCTCGATAACTGTCTATGCTCATTGCTAATGTGACTTTTTCTTACCCGATTTCACCCAATTTACCCAAAAGCAAGCACTTCAAAAGCAAATGGGGTCCACACAGTGACTGCACTGATGTAGAAGATTTTTTTTGCGCGTGCAAATAATTTCTCCAATTAATGAAAGATGCAAAACTGTGGAAGAGGAAAGAAGTCAGAGAACTTAGGATGAAGCTAAAGTCAGCTGTTGCCCACCCCCTCCTCCTAATTATTTGAGACTGGAAAAAAAAAGGCAGAGCACAGTAGTGACAGGTAGAAGAAAGTTAGCTTGGAGGGTGGTTTTGCATAGAAAATAAAGCAGAAAGGGGCATTCTTTAGGCACAGTGTTTCTCCCAGACTTCAATTATTGCATAGGACTTTGTGTTATAGCACCTAAATCACATGATCAGAGGGCAGTATGTTAAAACTGACACAGCCATTCTTCAAACAGGAAAACACCCAATGCTTTTCAATCATCTGATGCGTCAACTCAGCACAAAGCCTTTCATTTCTTAGATACAGTAAATGCGTTGACTAGTAATGTATTTACATTTTAAGGAAATGGCATATGTATCTGGCATGTGTAACTGATAGGACAACGCCGCAATACAATGACACACATTCTTTTATCATTTCGTTCAGGATGAAAAAGGAAAGGCCAAATGAAATGTTTACAAGAGAAAGGTCACTTTCAAATGAGACATTTTAATGTTCTTTGACTTAGATTTTTTTTACATTAACTTTGACTTTGATTTGTCTTAAAATTGCATAAATGCTGCTTAATAAACCATGTTAACAGTGACTGGTGACATACCTGCATGTCTCAACTAGGGTCGTCATTATTACTCGATTACTTACTGCAAGATAGTGGATGAGCAAAAATAAGATAGAGCTTAATTTATCCTGAGGGAAATTCTTGCATCATTAGCACGCTCAGTTAAGAAAGAAACCATAAAGGATAATAAGACAATAGCAAAAATAGAAAGATAGACAAGTAACAACAGCGCAACATTGACACTGCTATGTATAACGATTTATATCAGAGGACTGTACCAGAGGATCAGTTGTTCAAAGTGATTTAAAAATGTGGCTTAGTGTTAATAGGCGAAAGTGAAACGGTGTCCTCCTCATTTCCTCCCGGGCGTGTGCGTGTCTCAGCCCAGAGACCTCAGAGAGCAGGAGGAGGTGCACAGTTTGACAAATCACGGCCTGGAGAACGTGTAAAAGGTGAAAAACTATTTTCTCTAAACGTTGCGCATATGACGTTTGAAACCTTTTTCCCTCGTATCCCTCGTGTTCCGAGGCAGCTGAAGGATCTGGGTCCTGGTGTTTGAGGGACAGGAGGTAAAGAGAACTGGGAATGAGTGAACATCGTGTGATATTGAGCAGCGTGAGTGTTTTAAAGATTCGTACGTCCAATTGCACGTTTACAGGGTCGTTTTCTTAACGCTTGCAGGTTAATATCACGTGTAAAGTTAATATTTTGCTTGTGTGACTTGAACGAAGTTGTAGATAAAGGCCACACGGCTTACAGGACGTTGCCAATCGTAGAAAAAAAAGCTGTAAAAGTGTTTGCATAGTCGTATTTTGAACGATTCAAGTTGCCCTTGTTGACGCATATCCCATACACACAACAGACAAACTCTGAATACTGACCACATACTGTGGTGTATTGTGTAGAGTAGCATGTATAATGTTGATCCGACCTGATCAGATGTTTACTTGCTTTCTTGGGGTGTCTACTTGCATCTAGAGGGTGGTATTATGACATACATGTGCAGGAGGTATCATACGATTATCAAGAGGCCAAGTGAATGTTGCGGCCATCTCTTCACTTTGCTTATAAATTGTCAAGTTTTTTCACAGTAAGTGTGACTCTGTGGTGCCTGCAAGGAAAGAGGCATTACTTTTGGGGGACTACTTCAGTCTTTGATTCAGTGTTCTTGTGTTTTTATTAGACAATTCTGTCGTATTTATATGAGTCTGTGGTACCTGTGAGTAAAGAGGCATTACTTTTCATTACTCACATTGATGACAATTTGGTGATTGGTACCAATGATCGGTTTTATTACTGCACAATCACTCTTGTCAGTGGATTAGTTGATTTGTGCATCTTTGCATTGTATATCACACTTTTGGCAACAGGATATTTTAAAAAGCAAAGACATTGCTAACCTTAATGAGTCAGCATTTTAAATAATCCATTCCACTGAATTAATAGTGGATGGTAGATGGCCCAGTAGTCATGTGATGTTGAGGGGAGCCCAAGTGGTATTTACATGGACCACAAACTGTCTCATGTTGTAAGAGAGACTGTTATAAGAGCTGGTTTGCTGTGAGGAGGACTGATGTGTTTTCCTGTTACAAGTTTTTTTTTTTTTTTTTTTTTTTCTTATTAAGAGTTATGTCTTTTGATGAGCCAAGCAATATTGATTAAATTTATTTTTTCCAGTATGAAAGCATTAAATGATGTTCGATATGGAACATGCTGTTTAGTGAATTTTTACATCACAACTAATTGTTGTAAACTAATGATAAAACAACAAATTGAATTAATTTGCAACAGGGACACTGCTATTTTATGGGAATTATGTGATGGATATAATGCTTATCTATCAAGCATATCACTAGAAATGTTGCTAAAATTGAAATGCGTTGTCATGGCGTGTCAGTATTGCAGCATATGATATATTTTGCCCATCATTGTTTACTACTTCTCTCACTGTTTGGGGGGTGTCCTTTAAGAAGAGATCCTAGAATAATTCCTTGATTCTCCATGAAATTGAGATACTTTTCTTCCTTTTCTTTTTAACAATATGAAAGGACTTAGTTTTGGCGACTACTTTAGTCTTTGATTTGTGTGTTTGATTCCTATTGTGCACTCCTTTAACACAAAAGAACAAAACAGATTTTTCTTCAATTTGTCAGGATATGCTAGTGCATTTTTTAAGACATGTATCAATGACAATAATGCTGATGGTGAAGGAGTTCTTATATGGCAGTGATGGCCTGATACTTGTTGCGACTCTTGACTTTCATGGCTGTCCAGATTCTCCTCTGCCGAAGGGACTGTCAGTGTAGTCTTAGCAGTAAAAGCTGAGAAATGATCTGTAAAATCTTATCTTTCCCCTACTTTTGGTTGATGAACACAGATCCCAAGTCGCTCTCAAATCTGCTATTGCATCAACATGGTTCTGATAGGATTGCTCTCACATATTAAAAGCTTACTTTCTAATCCTCTTTGGTTTCTCTGTACTCATTAAATATTCTTTTTCAGATTGTTAAGGGATCAGCAGTGGACTCAAGCAGGTCTTTTTACTTCTCTTCTTACCTGTGGTTTTTCTCTGTCTTTTCCAGCCAGGCCCCTGATATGGATGACTCTTTAGACAGTCCTACAGTGAAGGTACTATTTCATTTTTTTTATCAAGTTAATCACAGTTATAATATTTGTCATCATTGTGGACATTTGTAAGTAACATTAGTCTGTAGTTTTTGTTAGACTTTAAAGTGTCTCTGATCTGTGGATGAAGGATTGAAGGGCTTTTATTCTCTGTTGTATGTTATATTACTTTAGAATTGTTAAGAAATGTTCCTGGTTATGTTCATTGTTTTCTTTGCCACACAACACCAGCTTTGGAATGTTGACTGATGGGATGTTCTCCAGAGACTCTTCAGTTAAATATGCATTCTGTCTGTCTGTCTGGTACCTTGATGAATGTAAAGGCTGCAAACACTTTGTTGCTAAAGCAAATTCAGAAATAGCTGAAAATAGCATATAACAGCATTATATAGCAATAGCATTATAACAGTTCAATGTAAAAGGTGTTTTTTATACTATACAGTTGATTATTTTAGGAAAAAAAATATTTAATTCAGTAATTTTATTTAGGAATTTACTCATTACCAAATACATTTCAATTTACTTAGTTAAAGGTAGGCAACTGATCTCAACTTTTTTAAAGGAGCCTACATTCATATCAGTTTACAGTGTACTAAACATTCAGTATCTGAAAGTTGTTTTGGATTAAAGTGTAAATCTGTCTTTGTTCAAAAGATCCAAATAGTAAAAAGTGCTCTCTGTATATTTCTGCATGTATTGTGTAATGCAAGCTTCCTACTTGTGGAACTAATAAAGTTCTTATCTTATAATTTGAGGCAAAAATGACACATGGCAAGCTTTTGAGTTGGGGTGTCAGTTATATTTTGTAAAAAAAAAGCCTGTTTAAGCATCAGTGACACTTTGTACAATAATACAATCATATTTCCCCTGTGAGTGTATTCCAGGAGTTTGTCTTTTGAGTAGTGTCTAAGTTGAAAGATTCTATATAATGCATAGATTTAAATGCAAATGAACATACAAAAAGTGGTATGAAAGATGCAATGTACTCTCCCTGTACTTTCCTAGGAGAATAAAGAAAAGCAAATATTTCTTATTAATCTCCATTTAAAAATAGATCACAGAGGAAATTCTCAAAGTTCATGCTAAGTACTTAAATGTAGATCTAAAATGTAGACAGATTTTTTGGGATGTCTGCCTGACTAAAAATATTCGTACTCCCTTTTACTAGATATTGGAATTGAGGATTTGCCCTGTGTGCTGATTTTAAGCCGATTGCGAGAACGTACATGACTCAGTGACTCAACAAATGTACCAACTTCCTCCAAAACGTACCCACTAACTCACAGACTCTCCGCAAACACACAAAGACACTCACAAGTTTCTGTTCTTGTTGTATTTTAGGAGTTTATTAGTGTTTGGGTACGGGATCCTCAGATTCACAAGGAGGATTTCTGGCACACATACATTGACTATGAGATCTGTCTTCATGTGAGTCCAGTCTGGTATATATCTACAGTAAACTCTCTCCATGCTTTCTGTAATTAAAGGAGTACTCAGTACAAGCTAATCTTTATCTGCAGTATCTAAAGCTTTTTACTGACAATTCAGCCCATTCTCTCACAGCCTGCCTATAATAGAAAATAACAGGCAGGTGTGCTTCACTGCTCATTGAAATCTGTCTTTTACCAAACATATAAAAGTTATTGCCTACAGTAATCAACTGGGCAGCTGGTGGCCTAGTGGTTAAGGCATTCACCCCGTGATCACGAAGTCCTGGGTTCGATTCCCAAGACCACTAGGCACCTCTGAGGTACCCTGAGCAAGGTACCGCCCCCACACACTGCTCCCTGGGTGCTGTGTTCATGGCTGCCCCCTGCTTCACTTGGTGAATGGGTTAAATGCAGAGAAAGTATTTCGTGCTGTTCACGCTGTGTGCTGTGGTGTGTTCACGTATGACCAGATTGTCACTGTCACTTTCATATGTGTCAAAGTCCAAGTTTTTATCCATTTATCACTAGGCGTATAAGCATTCATGTGGTCGTGTTTTCTCTGTTAAACTGTTCTTTATGCGTGCAGACCAACAGCATGTGTTTTCGAAAGAAGAGTTCTTGCGTGAGAAGAAGATACAGTGAATTTGTGTGGCTCCGTCAAAAATTACAGGATAATGCCCTGCTCTTGTGAGTAAACTGAAATACTCTGCTGGCCAACACTATGCTTCGTTACATTTTTCCTTCATGTAGTAATTCTGTCTCACTTTAAAAATGGGAAAATGAACTGAATGCATTACTGTGTTCACTTCCCTGTTTTTATTGGGTTGTAATCCCTGTGTTGTATGTTGTCAAAACACAATGATGGCACAGTGATTGAATAGTTCTCCTCATACTGTTTCTTCATGTGTCATCAGACAGCTGCCAAAACTGCCCCCCGCAAATCCTTTCTTCAGCCTCAACAACTCTTTCCAGGTGACCCAGCGGATGCAGGGACTGCAGGAATTTCTGGAAGTGTATGTGTGCTAAACGTTTTTCATCCTCACTCTTTTTTTGTCCGATTTCAAGTCTCATCTTTCTTTTAAACCATGTCTTCTGAATGTAGCTGGAATCCTTTGGCCCTTTCATTCATTCATTTTTCATAAAGCAAGATGTTTTCACTAATAGGAACTCCCTCTTGTATATTTAGCTAACAGATATTGGGTGTGTCCAAAATCGCGCACTTGCGTCAGTGCACTGAGATTTAGTCTGTAGTGCGCACTGCACACTGCCTTCAGTACTGCACACTGCCTTCAGTACTGCGCACTGCCTTCAGTAGTGCGCACTGCCTTCAGTAGTGCGCACTGCCTTCAGTAGTGCGCACTGCCTTCAGTACTGCGCACTGCCTTCAGTAGTGCGCACTGCCTTCAGTAGTGCGCACTGCCTTCAGTATTGCGCACTGCCTTCAGTACTGCGCACTGCCTTCAGTACTGCGCACTGCCTTCAGTACTGCGCACTGCCTTCAGTAGTGCGCACTGCCTTCAGTACTGCGCACTGCCTTCAGTAGTGCGCACTGCCTTCAGTAGT
>JBBJLR010000145.1:6231083-6243929 GCA_037577145.1 Brachypetersius gabonensis
ACAATAATAATAATAATAATAATAATAATAATAATAATAATAATAATAATAATAATAATAATAATAATAATGACAATACATTGATAATAAATAATACGTATATATTTATACATTTGAATTGTATGTGTTTATTTTCTTTGTTGCAAATGAAGTACCTATTTGGGAAAGACGCTGAAGCGCTGTTTCAATAATAATAATAATAATAATAATAATAATAATAATCATCATCATCATCATCATCATCATCATCATCATCATCGCCATTGTTTTAGTAATTTAGCTATTTATTTTCTTTGTGGTCATCTCCGTGTCCTAATACAACTGTGCTCACCCCCTCAGTTTTCCATTAAGACAGGGCAGGATATGATCACTAAGGAAGCCTTTTTTCAATTCGAGCCTTGCATTAAAACAGTTCAGATTGTAATGACCAAATGTATTATACCAGCCCGTGTATCTTATTGCTAGTTGTAACAGGAATTAGGAAATTGCATCGATGTGTTCAGAGTCACGTTACCGATCAAGTCCAGTTATTAAAATCGTGAGAATGTGACTTTAAACTCCCAGTTACATCCCCAGCTGTGCGAGAAATAAAATTTCTGGTTTGACCCAGGACTTTTAGATATCTTCCTTTCTCTCCTTTTCCGACAAATAAAACATGTGTATATCGGGAATACCTGACTTTTTGTTACGTTAAATTAAGCTTAAAACGATTCTACAGTAGGACTTATTTTTCGTTCACTTGCGCTAATTCCATCAACAAGCTCTAGAAACAAGATTAAAAAAAATACGAGATATAGTTTAAGTTGTATTAGATTTCAAACGGAACACTCAGTAAAAAGTTGAAGTTTAGACTATAAATTTAATCTGACTCATCTGAATTTTTTATTGGTTGAGTTAAAAGGGGGAAAAGGGTGAATCGTTCAGTGGAAAAAATCGCTCTCACAAATTTATTATTTCTTAAAGTGAAAATATTCTTTGGTTTTAAAAACAACTTATATTTTAAAATGTGTTTTGTATTGCAGTTAAACTTACCTCTAAGTTTTGTGTTCTATGATTTGAATTCAATCCACAAGCTTACAGACAGTGCGCAGGGTACTCCCAAGACATTCCGGCTCCACGCAGAGGCACACACTGCCCTCAGACGCAGGTGTTTTCAAGGTAAGGGTGAATCATCAATCAAGACCGTATTTCACTCTCTGTACGCCTTTTATTGTGTGCGTGGCGCACTCTGTGCACACGAGGAATTGGAGCCTTTTAAAAAAAAGATGAAACTCTGAAACTCTGATTACTCTGAACAAGGTTCACAGAAATTTGCAAGTATATGTGTGTGTTTATAAGGAAAATGAGTGACCTCCGTGGAGAAGTGAATCCCTTGGACTAGTTGGCCTTAAGTGATACTTTAGTCTTGTTGTAGTGTCTAGGCTCCAAAAACCTTTATGTCTTCCAGAATTTCCTACAAAGTTCTTTCGGTTCTGGTCTTTTTATGCGATAGACTATAGACTATCACCAAGTTGGCTCCTAGAAAAAAACGAATCGGTCAGTTCACGTTCATAAAAAACTAAACTGAGTGGCAGCTCTATTTTATTGAGGGCTTTATCGAGATATACTATGTTTATACTTGTACAAACTAAAGTTTTCTTCATAAACAAGTAAGAGCTGCAATTGCCACATCAGGCTATGCTGTGCTGGTATAAAAAAAATAATTTACTTTGTTAGATTACAAATTTTATTCTTGAATTAACCCGGAAATGCGATATGTGATAAAGACCGAGACCTAGATTATCATATGTATGATGAAATCGTGATTCAAGTCTACTTTCTTAAAAAATAAAGGTTCAATTTGTTTTTGGCTTGTGCATAGTAAGCATGTTCTAGGAAAAAACACAGGACACTTGAATTATGTGGAGATTCTTTCAACTTTAAAGGAATTCTTAATTACAAAAAATGGTTCTTTAATAAGATTCTGAAGTTATTTAATGAAGCCAACGTGGAAATTTAAACGTATCTGTCTAAGAAAACCTTTGTTTGCCTGCTATTTATTTTTTCAAAGGTGTTTAACCCAGGTTTTATTGACAGTGAAGTTCTCCCGTGCAGCACACAAAGTGTGAAGGTGAACTGAGGTGTGAACAAAAGCAGGAGGTCGGGTTCTCCGAATTACATGCCACTTTCATTTCAAAATGAGAGAATACTTTGATCGACGTCGTCTCTTTCTCCATTCTGCATAAACCGACAGCTCAATAAAGGTTTTCGTTGCGAATGACGGCAACTGTTATTCACATGTTTCTCTCTCTCTTTCTTTCTCCCTCTCTCTCTCCCTTTCCCTCTTTCTCTCTCTCTCTGCTGATCTGTCCTTTGTGCACGGATAAACCGCCACACTGTATGCCAATAGCGTTTTCTCCTGAGGGACTTGAGCGCGCGCAGACGCATACATCCACTAGAGTTAGGGAGTGCGTTCCCAGCGGTGATGAGAGTATTGACAAGCAAATCGATGCGCTAAAGAAACCTTTAAAGGTCCTGCCAAACGTGGATGCATCATTTTATCACTGCACGAAAATCATATTTAGGAACTTGAATGGCCTTATGATAGTGTATGTATATGTGCATATATGTTGCTTAAAATATGCCTAGGCAAGTTTATAAAATGTTCTGTAGAAGTTAAGATGACGAATATCGTGATGCTATTTCATTTATTATAGGTGTGGAGCAGGCGTCATATGACCGACCAGCACAGTGTGTTGTTCGAACACCGACATTAAACCTGGTAAATAACTTAAATCAGTTATGTTTAGGTAAGGGATAAAGTGCGCTGGTTGAAGGCCCCCCCAGGGCCATCGCTGAATATCCATGGTACAGACAATTGTGACAGATGACAATTAAACTGACACGTTGATATAAATAATACATATTATTATTTAGTGAGAAAACATGTTTATTTCACTGATAGATATTGACCCGTATTCCTTATAAGAGATCCACACTTAAGCCATTGTCCGTATCTGACAAAAGGAGGATTCACCGATTTTTTAAAAACGTTTCTATAAAATGTTGTTACTCAGATGTAAACAAAGTAATTCGGAGCATTCGGACTCAAATGTCTTTACTCGATAGTATAATTAGCTACCATTTACAATTATCTTGCAACAGACCTACATGTTTTAGAATTAATTTGAGACTAAAGCTTATCCCGAAAATCTAGTAAAACAATGCTATGGAAATATTCCCTGTGGACAATCCTGACTAGGTCTAGGTAAGTTTCTCTAGAATGGAGCTGTTCACATCAGACCACTCTGAATGTTGTTCACATCTTAAGGCTTTTATTATGCAGGGACTTTTAAAATTCTGTGGAGCTCCCTTTCACGCTGGCTATATAAGTGTTATGCATCATGCAGAGGTAACACACGATACACTAAACCAACCAATCTTGACACCACAAATAGCCAGGCTGATTAAACGAGGTAGCCCGTCTATTTTAGGATTACGTTATCAAGCAAGACACGTCTAACCACAGTCTCTTTTTCACTCGACTATAACATATTCTCTGTTGCACTTCTACCCTTTCATCCTGTAGTAGACTACAGGAGGTAGGCATTATGACAGTAGTGTGAGCTGTAAGTCCATTCCAGCTAAGGCAATTGCATTAAGAGCAGTTTGGTGCATGAAAATGCACTAGCCATGTACAAGTTAATACAAATGATGGCATTGGGATTCCACAGATTTTTTACACATTTCACAGTAACACAATAGAGCAGATAGTCAAAAGTGGAAAAACAGTGCATTGTTGTGACTCACACAGGTGGACATCCAGTTACATATATTCACCCCCTCTATCAGCTACACGTGGCCAGAATCGTAGTACTGTATTCATTGTCCGATCAGGCAAGGCCTTTTAGCTCGAGGAGTACTGGTCAGTCGACGAAGAGGCGGGAGATGGCGTTGGTGGTGCGGAAAGCGACTTTTCGGACGCATCTTCAGCCTTTTCTGGACCGTCCCCCGGTTCAGATGCAGTTTTTGGCAGCAGACCCTCTTTTTCGCGTTTTTTCTGCTTCATGCGACGATTCTGAAACCAAATCTTTACCTGAGTCTCGTTCAGCTGGAGCGCAGCAGCTATCTCCACACGCCTAGCGCGCGTTAAGTATTTGTTAAAGTGAAACTCTTTCTCGAGCTCAGTCAACTGTTTTGTGGTAAAGTTGGTGCGAGCAGTGTTGGGCTGGCCGCCAAAACCATACTCTCCTACTTTACCTGAGGGAGGAAGAGTGAAAAGTAATTCAGCTGTTCCCCACACTCCAAGCATGTATGGCTAACAGGACCCCCACATACACCACACACACACACACACACACACACACACACACACACACACACACACACACACACACACACACTTACCTGTTTTGGGTGGATTCCTCTTAACTTTCATCCAGTCAAACGTCTGCGCCGTGGACACACCATCTGAGAGAGGTGAACAGCACGCATCCTGGTTGGCATGCAAAGGAGAAATGTGATTTGAGCAGCCGCCCACGAAGGCCAAATTTGCCTGATCCTGACCGTGACTGTACGTGGCTGCTGCGTACTGAAGTTGCCTATGTATATGCACATTGCTTCCGCTGTAACCATGGCGATGATGATGATGATGGTGCTGCACAATATTTCCAGAATAAACTAGCGGGCCGCACTGCGGAAAACCTGTGGTCGAATCAGCATCCTGGTTCAGGGCATAGTGATTATAACCGGTGCAAAAACTTTGACTCCCGTAAGTTGGAGGGGCGCCGTAGGCGATTGACATTGTCCCGGAGGACTGGTACGAACCAGCTTGATTTGGATGATTTGAAACAGCGTCAGGTGATGCTCTACCGGACAAAAAGCGCTCGTTCCCAGCGCAGTTATTTACAGTGACCGAGCATGACTGGAAAGCTGTAATTCCGTGATCGGCGTGGAACGCTCTGACGGAACACGAGCCCCCACCTCCTCCGTCCCCACCGTTCATCACTGAATAATCTAAGAATGTGCTCATTGTGGCATCTCGATCGGCTCTTAGGCTGTCATTTAGACGCTCTGTCACCACAGTCAGGGTCGAACCTCCAACCTTCAGCGTTCCTTCAATCAGTGCACTTTTGGTGTGGAGGGGGGCGCGCGCAAAGGTGATATGAATGAGCAGTGACAGTCACGTGAGTCGGGTCAACCAGTGGCTGGTGGCTTTGTGGGGTTTTGAGCTTGAGTGGCCTCTTGTAGTGACAGCTAGTCATTAAGCAGTAGGCTTATGTAAATTCCGACCGCTTGTCGATCACAGTGACGTAAGCGCACCTATTGGGTCTTGCAGGTTGAAAGTATTGATGGAACGGCAGACCACGGAGGTAGAGGATCTCTACTGCATGGATCCTCATACTGACTCCTCCACGGTGTGCTAATGCGTGGGAAATTTTACCCCTGTCTCAGAGAACGTGAAGCATCAAGGCGCCAGGTAAGACATTTTTTAGGCCAGGAGAATAAGTTATTTCAAGGGTTTAGTCAAAAGTCAGGAAACCAAACATCTATAAAAGATTAATGTTGGACTGATGTAATCATCGCCATTATGTATTAGACCTATGAGTATATGTATGACAGCACATTGATATATATTGGTAATGGCATGTTTCAGTTACTTCATTTTAAGAAACCCATGCATGTACACTCCATGCTGCCTAAAATAATATAAATAATAAACCGTTTTTATTTGTTCACATCATTATGCAGTGTCCTACTTTCATTACCTGTCTCTGATAATGTGATAAGTGCAAAGCTTAATTTAATATAGCATGGACCATCAACACTATTAATGGTTTCCTCAGTTGCCTCGTCGGAAAGTATTAGTCGTAATTTGACCCTAAGTGTTTTATTAGAGTAACAAACTCGTCACATCATTAAATGTTCCTTGGAGTTGGATTAAAATGATTCATGAACAGTGTCCTATTTAATGTGTTTATTGGTTTGGTGAGTAATGATTTTAACGTTTCATTGTGCAAAATATGTGGAATAAGGAACTTGCCCACACCGCTGTTAAACAGAGGAATGAGTGATGAAAAGGGAGAGCGCCCTCTCTGGCGTTAAGGTGGATAATCTATTTTTTTCTTCGTTTAAAATGGCGGTGTGTAAAACAGGATTTCGCATATCCTCCTCCAACATCGCACATCCTGTTCTCTCTCATACATACACAAACGCACTAGCGCACACACTTACACGCATTGGAGGGGGAGCTGCACAGACTTTTCTCCCACACAGAAACCCTTGGTTTTCAGGGCGCTTCTCTAAAAGAATGGTGAAAAAAGCTGGACGTGACATGTCCGTGTATCTGGGCGAGATGGGGAAAATCGCCTTCAGACAAAATTTTAGGGAGGATCTGCTAAATGAACATATCAAACTCGAGGCTAAAGGCATAGATTTGTCTTTCTGAAGCATTTATTGGTTACACAGGTCTGGATTACTCTAATGGACAGATTTGCAAAACCGTCTCTTTTTTGAAACATAACCATCTAAATTGAAACATAACAACAAATTGAAACATAACAAACAGTATTATTATTATTATTATTATTATTATTATTATTATTATTGTTGTTGTTGTTGTTATTGTTGTTGTTGTAACTACTTATACATTTCATAGCAATAAAAATAATTATTAATGATGGTGTACAAATATTGAGCAAGTTTTAAAAAATCATATCACGTAGGGACAAGGACAACAATAACAGATAAACACGCATCTGTTACTCAAAGAGTAGCCTTGCGCTATGAAAACGCCTCTCGCCGAGGTTATGTACACTGGCCTTAAGTATGGTGTTAAAACGGCAATAAAAATGAATAATTACCGATTGGGCAAGCAGAATTTGCTTCGTAGCCCAACTTTGTCTAAAACAATCTCAAAAATAAGAAAGAGAAACGCGAACGGTCTTTATTTGTGCAGACGTCACTACTATTGTCTGGTGCTGTCAGAGTGTATGAAAGACTTTGATTTATGAGCTGGCAGCAAGTGAAACATCTCAGGCATTTCCCCACGCGGAGCCTGGAGCAGCGCCTTAAACAAAGAGTAGAGCTCTAGAAGTAGCCATGTTGGGTTCTTAAAACATTTCTAAAGATAAAGTGACTGTATTAGAGTATTTGTGGTTATAAATGCCAAAAGCAGAAAAGTAAAATACATTTGCAAATATCATTACATCAACGTATAATTCGAGTTTACCGTATTTTTTTCTTTATTTTGTGCTTGTTTTTTGTAGAATAGTTTTCACATCTGCGTGAAATGAGGACTGTGTTACAATTTTAATCATTAGCAGTAAGCCAACAAAGCTGCTGCTTTGAAATCCTCACAATCAGGTGGTTACTATCCCTCTTAACGTTGAAAAGTACCTTCATATATTTGCTTAGTGCTATTTTCTTACTGATACTGGCAAGAGAATCGTTACTGGCACTAGCAGTGTTATGCAAAATCCCTTGTGTATTTATCCCTTTGTTTTAATATAAAACATGCATACGTATATGCAAATGTGATGCAATTCTTTGAAAAAATAACACAAATTTATTTTAACAAAAAATTCCCATTACAAAATTATAAAGACCAAAATTATTTATTTGCTTGGTATATATGGCATTCACATGGAATCTTACCTTTATTCGATTAACGATAACCTGTTTGGCCCATGATTAATTGAAAAAAGCCATAAAAATCAACCTCTTCTGACGAGCGTTAGATTATTCCAGTGTTCCTGTTGTCAATAGTTCAGATGTTGCAGATCGATTGTGCTTAAAGCATCCGTGAAAAAGCAGAAGCTGTCCGACGATAGGTGTTCCGGGGTGCCCAATGATTCAGGCAGCCTCGGTGAAGTAGTATTTGACGGATGCAAGCCGGATTCCGTAGAGAAACCTTGGAAGTCTCGCAAAGATACATTCAGGGCAAACGAGGAACTGTAGTTGTCCGGGCTAGTGGAGTGAGATCTGTGGCCTGTTGTGGCTCCACAGCCAGTAAGTGTGGGTGAGGGGCTGGAAACGTGTCTAAAATTCCTGTCATTAAGGCCGAGTGGCGGTACGGAAAAGTCTGGAGAGTCGTGTTGGGGCTGCTGAGAAGCTGGTGATGGCTCCGGCTGAAAGGAATACTGCTCCATGTCCTGGAGGGCCCTCGATTTTTGACAGAGGCTGTGTTCAAACACAGAGCTCTCCTCGTCGCTCTGTTCTCCACTGTCCTCGCCAGCCGCTGTGTTGCTCGGCTTCTCCTTGCACTCTTTGGTCTGGGTCTGCCGTTTATGTTTCATACGACGGTTCTGGAACCACACTTTTACTTGGCGCTCGGTTAGGTCCAGCAGAGCCGCAATCTCCACACGTCGAGGCCGACATAAATATTTATTGAAGTGGAACTCTTTCTCCAGTTCTAAAAGCTGTGTGTTTGTGTATGCAGTCCTGAGTCGTCGCGAGCCTGATACTCCTCCACCAGCCAAACCAACCTCGGCTGGAAGTTCGGGTGAACCTGCAACAGAGAGAAGCACAGCCACACCAGTGCACCCAGCCATATAAATGTACACAAAAACACGCAGGATTTCAGGCCTAAACCAATTGTGGAGCAACAGGCAACGGCTAAACTGTACTGGATTGACGTTGTTCACTCTGTAAAATACCCATAAAACAAGATTAAGTATAAAAAAAGAATCTGGGACTTTGCAGCTCATAAATTGCAGCGCTAAGCTATGTTGTGCATGCTTATGCCCATATACTGTAGATCTAATGAATGCACAGGCAGATATCAAGAAGTCTTCGGGATCGAAGGATGGTTAGAGAAGGTCAAGAAAATGTGCCTTTTCTATTTAATTACAGAATGTCTGTAGTCCTGTTCTCTAAGACAGAAAAGAAAACAGAGCGATGTGAGTTTTCATTACTCACCTTTCCCTTCACATTCTTAGTAGCCGTCATGTCTCACACCATTCACCCTGTCTCTGCTTGCCCTCCACTCACCTTTTGGAGAAAAGCAAATTAGTCCGGGAGCCGAAACCGCTGCGGTGGTAGTTTGGGGAGGATGGTAATTTTTCTTGGAGGCCTTTTTCTCGCGCATCCACGGGTACTCCGGCGGCAGAGAAGCGGCGGGCAATTGGCTACCCTCATCCAGGCTGTGCCGGGGTCGTCCATGGCGCGGCTGGCTCCCGGGACTTAGGCAAGGGATGGTGTGCTCGAAGGGAGGCGGAATGAGCGGATGCGCGAGCACAGGGCCTTTGATTGATGAGCTATGAAATGAGTCGTCCACAGGGGGGAAAGACGTCAGGCACTCCGCAAGCGACGGCCGGCTATTGATAAAACCCGTTTCACGCTCGAACTCGTAATTCATCGCTTCCCAGTGCTGTCTCACGAGGAGGGAAAGTTTTTCTCGCTGTCGGTGCTGTCAAAAATATGTGCCTCCACGGCCAAGAGATGACAAGGGTGATATCAAATAAGTACTATACATTTTATGATATGCTGATTATAGTCCTAGGTGGACCGTTCCACTATCAAAGTATTGAATTCATGGACACATGGTTGAAATTGGACCGAAAGCCTGTCACATGATTGCCTCTACCCAATGACAATTTGGGGTTTAATCAAAAGAAACCACAGTCTGAGCCGATCCTAAGAAGTCCTGTAAAAACGGATCGCCACGATGTTGAGTATTTACATCGGTGTTGTAGATTTCTGAGGTAAATAAGGTAATGCCCTTTGGCTTAGCGATCATCAGGTTCAGACTTTTTCCCTCTTAGCCGGTGCATCCCGGTGTGACGGGACATTAGAACGTCCCTCCTCCTGAGCTTTCGCCACACTGACTGCACACTTCTTATGTATTGTTTAAAAAAATGTCAGGAGAGTAGTCTTGCACCCACATATCAACTCGAGCCTTCCACGCAACGCCTGCTCCGATTAGAAAAGCCAGCCATTCATCTCTCGCATCCTGACATGACATAACTCCCACATTTCATCCCAGCATTTATTGCTTTCACTAGTGTGCTGTAGCCCCGCTTTGTGTACACATATGTTGTGCACATAGGTCGTCCTCATAGTAATCAATTCATGCATATATTAAGACAATCAGTTCTGCGTGCTCGTGCTTTTTTATTATAGGCTCTATACAGTACTAATAACCTCAGGGCAAGCCCAATGTTCTTTAAAGAAGCAAATAAACTCCACCTCGGCAATTCAATTTTTATCTAAAATATTTTTTTTCTCAAACCGTTATTTTGTCTTCTTTGAATTTTACTATAATATTTAGCTAATGCACTAAATATTGAATAGTGAATATTAGCGAATCAGTGTATTTAGCAAGTTCGTAGTTGTGATTATATAATGTGCTGGATATAAGTGTGGGCCCCCTTATGAGTTTTCTCTCTTAAATGTTTTGCAGATTCGGCAGAAAGGTGATGACAGATGAAACGAAATGTACGGTGTTCCAACGTGCTGTTTGCTATTCATATGACATTATGATATGTGAACAAAAAGGCTAAAGGTCAATTATAATATAGCACAGACGCGTGTAAATGTGTATACACCCATAATATGCTATACAATGTAAGAGGATGTGACATTAGCATAGAAGTATTTCTTATATAGAAAAGAGTGTTTCTGCGCATTTTTTTTCTTTTGAGTATTTTCAGATGTAAGGGAAAGAGTACGCAGGCCTCTGGCCGTTTTAGTGCTTATACACTAAACAAAGAGTCATGGAAGCCTGGGTGCGATCAATCTTCTCTCCAAAACGTCTGACAGCCTCGTACCCCCACAACACATTTAAACCTTCTAAACGCGCCTGAGATCAAATTCAGCCAGAAAGAGAGACAGAGAAAGTTGCTTTGCAAACGCTGACTGCTTTTTCCTTCTTTTGAACACACGATCTAGAAAAAGAGCTTTCGGACGGAACAGTATCAGAGTCGCAATAAGCAAACGGTAAGTAGCTTCTATTGAATTATTTTTATTCGTTTCCTGTCGACATACATTTATGTTGATATACTATATACTATTTATGTATATACTATACATATATGTTGATATACTATATACTATTTAAAACAGTTAATGGTTTTGTTTGGGTAAACCTCCCTTCGTTCCAGGCAAATTCCTCTAAAAAAGGGCGGACTGGTTAAAACAGCTTTTGTTAGAGCCACTAGTGAGTGGGAGGCTTTGAGCCTTTGCGCGCTTAGAGAACATGACCCACAGTTATTCCGACGTTCAAAATTTTTATACACTGCCCTTTAAGGCGTGTTTTCCTCTTAAAGTGTTGTCCTTTTTATATCTAAAATGTGTGCTTAACGCCCCCATGTTTTCTTTGTGTTTCTGTTGCATACGATGGAGATCAGTTGCTCTGGCTAGTCCTGCTAACCATATGCCGTTAGCTGCGCCGAGGGCAAAGAGGACTGCTGTTATGGAAAATAGTATTTTCGATCAGCGCAAGCGGTGAAAGTACTCAAACAAGCCGCTGTCATTTCGGTAACCCATAGTCATAAATACCATCAAAACCAAGAAGAAAGCAGGTAGCATCTGATGTAGGCTATCAAAATCTAAACGCAGGTTGACAGCAAATATGTGCTTACCATAACCGTCATCACGCTACTAACGAATCCATAAAACTATAAAACTTAAATCAAATATACAATAAAATGCTATATTTATGTAAATATTTTAACTACATTAAATATGTAACTGATACTTCCCAAACAGAGTAGCACAGAGCAGCACATTATTTTTAGAGAAGAAACAAAATAAAAAAGTGCTGCCACGATGCACACTTTTGAGATAACAATTATATACCAAGTGACTTGCGCATTGCATTATGTGTTAGAATAATGTTTATGCTTTGGCATGCATTGCTCTTGATGCATATGATACAGTCAGTTGTCTGTTGTTTATGGGAATGATTTTGAAAACCATCATTACACATGTGTTGTCTGTATTTTATTTGAGCATGTTGAGGATTTTTAAAGATTTTTTTCCAGATCAAACGTTTATTCTCTCACAGGCGCTGCTCGAGGGTCTGGGAAGCTGTCACAGTATAATGGATGACTTTGCACAGAGAAGCGAGGTTTCCTTTACTTGAGCTGCACACCCACAACAATAAGTAAATATTTTAAGATGTAAATATCATAAAGAACATTTTGAAATCCTGTGTTTTGTCCGCAGTTTGTGTAGAGATCTAAGCATATGATGATGATTATGATGATTATGATGATGATGATGATGATTATTATTATTATTATTATTATTATTATTATTATTATTATTATTATTATTATTATATACTCTAACCATGCAAAGCAGACAAGATGTTTTAGAAATTCTTCAGTTTGTCTCATTTGTCTTATTTATTTATTTATTTATATAATTTCTTCAACTGGAGCAGCATGGAATGTATGACATCGAAACAATTCTGAGACAAATAAAGTTTAAAATTTCCGTTATCGATTTGCTGTCTTTCTTTCAAACACTTATTGCATGATTGTATTTGATCACTAAGTAGGCTAGCCAGTTAGCACCGGTCAGTTGTGTTTCAGTATGCACATAACCAGAGAACAATGGCCGCTTCCATTTCGCCTTCTTCCCAGCTTCTCGGGGGTCTGATCCATAATACTAAAAATTCATATTCCATTGAAGTCAAAATAAATAAGATTGAAAGTCCTGCACGGCACCAGTTCGAGCAGTAAGCCAGCTGAACCAAACGTTCAGTTCGTGAGTAGTGAGTATCCTTCCTCAAGTGCAACAAAATGCAAACAAAACAATAGTACAACAAATGGAGAAATATTCGATTGTGGAATAACGACCTAACACAACTTCAAATTCACATTTAGAAAACAAGCAAATTATGTTAACTATACCCTGTTC
>JBBJLR010000145.1:6255019-6269282 GCA_037577145.1 Brachypetersius gabonensis
CCCACACCCAACCACCCACCCCAATCCCTTACCATTATTTCTAACCCATATTATGCGCCCTGCTCACGTGATTCACGTGATCCTACTCAAAAACCTTTATTCAAATCTGTGAATCATTAATGGGGGGCCGTGTGTAAAGCGAACGGACCACCGAAGAGAAGATAAAATATGCTAGCAAGGAACGGTCCCGTTTCTTCGGAACAAAAGTTCAGATTCAGGTGTTGGTGGTTGGGGCTTCAGATTTACTTTTATAGTGTGAATGGTTGTGGAAAGTTTACGGGCGATGTATGAATGGGCATAAAGAGTGGCGGGGCTGTAGCTGTTCCTCGTGAGGAAATCCCTGTTTTATGGTTGGCATGCTGCTCACTCATCATCGGCGTTTCTTCCCATTATCCGGAGTTAAGAGCTTCCAGCTTTTTTTTACCCTGCTAGCCACCCCCGCCTTCCTTATGAACAGAGCTAATGTATTCTCTCTCTTCCACCCTCTCCCTCACTCCCTCTCTCTCTCTCTCTCTCTCTCTCTCTTTCTCCCCCCCCTCTCTCTCGCTCTCTCTCTCTCTCTCTCTCTCTCTCTCTCTCTCTATATATATATATATATATATATATATACAAATAAAACTTGACCAGCAACAGTCGATGAGTTATGCACTCACGCACAAGGTGGCCCTCTCCCGGTGGCCACGGTGTATCATTTTGTCACTTTACCATAAAAAATGTTGGAAGATCAAAATACTTAACCTACCACAAAACCTAACATCAGATCACATTAGTTTGAACACCGTCGCAACGTTTAAGCTGAGCACCTTATATTGGAAGCGTGTATGAACCTAAATTTCAAACACTGATGTCATATAATACAGAGGTAAATGGACTGGGTTATCTGCTCTACGATTTGGGGTTTTTTTGTCCAGCAGTAGTGTTTCAACCACAGGCTAGTCGAGCGGATGTGGTTGTCTCGAGGACAATTAATCAACCCAGTCGGGCATGACGCATCTCCGCATTCTCTGTTCTCACTTTGTACTATGAAAATCGTTAAGCCATTGCGATACAAACTTGCTCAAAGGAGCCGAGTTGAAAATTCCGGAAACCATGCTAACCGTTCGGTGTTGCTAAACATTTTGGAGAGAGCATAATGGTGCTCACGCCTTTGGGAAGAGCTTATTCCTGGTTACCCGTGGTTTGCTTCAGCACTTCAGCAGATGCTGAGATTACACATTCGAATGCTAAACCATTTTACATGAGGTTAATGTGTTGGATGGAAAGGTATTTGGTATTGCATACTTTTGCACAGACACGCGCATCTGTCCTCAAGCCTTGGGAGATGCAATACAAATCGCCAGGAGATATTAATCGATGCGCCAGGTTTACGTGACAACTTTGTGGCTGAGCAGTTCTTACCATTAGATATAAAGCCTGGTTTCGAATAAAAAGTGCCCTAGGTTTTCCACGCAGCTACACGATCAACAATGTTCCAAGTTGAGGATATATCTGAGTGAGAGTTCGCTACGCTGGATTTCTACTCCCGAAGTTACATGGAGCTTCGCCAAGGAAAAAGAACATATCTCTCCTCAATGTTGACATTTGGAGCTCTTACAGCAAGGCTAAGGTTACCTCAACACTCATCAGAAGACAACTCTCCTCACTGGGTTTACAGCAGCCAACATCAAGGCTAATAATAACACAACGACATGCATCGTCCTTGCAAGAGCCTCACAATCACATTAATAGTGAAACTGCACAGATTTATTGGATGTTGTTGTTTAGCGTTGGTGAAGAAGTGAAATGGCGAAGAATCTAAAACAAGATTTTGAATACCTAAAATAAACTACAATAATAATAATTATTATTATTATTATTACTATTATCATTATTGTTGTTGTTATTATTATTGCTGTTGTTGTGTTTTCAGTTTTAACATATATTGAAGCAATTTGTTTGGCACTGAAGCACTGCCATTGTTTGCAAGTTAAGCTAATGTGTAACCATTCAGCCGAGCAAGCGCTTTTTATTCGTGGAGACACTTGAAGATAATTTACTCGAAACACTGCACTGATTCATGACCACGTGGAAAGACTACTTTATATTTATGCGATCAGAGCAAAATTACATAGAAAATTACATGTTACATTGAATAAAATGTAAGTTAGCAGTGCTTCCAAACACATGAGTATAGGATTATAATTATATTTGTCTTTTGGTTTGTGAGAACCCTATGGAAAAAGCAGTTAACACTGAGTAGTAAGTGCGCAAAATAGACTATATCGTACAGCGTGAGAGTCTGTCATTAGTAACATTTGTCACTTTTAATTTGTTTAGATGAATTTCGAACTGCAAAATGTTTATTTTTCACGTGAAGGTAGAAGTCTTAACCGTCATGCTGCAAACTGCTTACAAATGTATCCCTGTTGTCCTTCCCCTGTGTGAGCTTCATATGCAGTCATATGCAGTTTTTTGCCGACTACAACGCCAGGTGATGTTAACCCTCTTTCGGACAATCCGTATTGTGAAGCTCTACTTAGGGTGTTATATATATATAAGTCAGCTTCAACTACATGATGAAACAAAGTGCCCTGCAAAAGGAAATAAAAATCATTCACGTTCACAGCTCGCGCTGTCTGCTCATTCTCAAAAAGTATAACAACTATGGTGCAAATACAAAGCGGTAGGATTAAGAATATTTGTTTGTGAAAAGTAGTTTTTTGTTTACTTACATTGGCTACTTGTGGAGCAGCTGAGAGGAAGAAAACATCGAGACGGTCACTGAATCAAAGGTCGACGACAAAATGAGAAACATTCTTAAATCATCTGCACATATTTCTGACTTGGGGGTATGTATTATTTAATAAGGTCACGTGATTGAGTCAATTAAAATGTAAGTATGTTGGATTAAGATTTGACCTCAGTCCGCGATCGACCGCGCAAAGGAAGTCTAAATTTCCTGTCTGGTGAGGTCCTCAGAACGGAAGAATTGTACGTTCTTGCAATTAAATATTTCAGTCACTAAATATTCTTATTTCTGTGCAGTGTCACTCACCTTAAAACACCGAACATCAACCATTGGTCATTTTTAATGACTCATAGATCACGAGCTTTCAATTGTATAAACAAATGTATGCTATAGCATTCCATTATTTAATTAACCCACGAACACGTATTTAAGATACACATATTCTATAGAAAATGTACCGTTAGCATCAGTCAACCACACAAACATACGTCATGATACTAAAAACAATATTTTCATAAGAATTTCACATACAAGGGTTGGCAAGGAAGCAGATTAGTAAAGGAAGGTAACATCTTAACAATTATAATCCACAAGATTTGCAAAAGAATATTATGCAACGTTCATATAGCTAGTTCCCAAGCCACTGCAATTATTTCATCCCTTTATTTGGCCATGGCAGTGCTTTTTGTACTAGTTTACCCGGCAAATCGCCTCTTTAACACATGGAGGCTATTTAAGCTCCACTACTGCCCCATGCGTCCGGAGGAAAATGTACTGTGCATGAGAGGGCCTTGTAGATGGTGAGGTCAGAGATCAGAGGTCGTGAATAGTGCTGGGTTTGATGATTGGACAGATCCCTTTTGTCCTTTGCGTGAACTCAAATGGACTGGTGTACAACATGTACTGCCTAACACTGCAACATTTTATTAACTTTGAGGTAAAAAAAGAAAAAAAGCTCTGGGGATCTGTTGTTATAAAAAACATCTACAAGTTTGCTTTTCATGAGTTAGTGCAAAGCCAGTTAAATGTTTTTTAAATCTATGCTGCTTATTTATAACCTACCACCAGAAGAAAATAACTGTAGAAGTTGGGCGATAAACGCAATTTAGTGCTACATAACAAAATTCCTTAAAATAGTGGTTCTTAATTCAACACCCTTTTCAGAGATTAAGACTACTTTATTGTTGAGGTGCAAACATACTTTATACTCTGCTTGTCTCACAAACAGACAGTCAAACTGTCTACACTGGACACCAAAATGGTTACACGTGTTTACAAAGAGTAGAATGCATATACTAAGCTTAAAAATGCTGCCATATCAGAATCCGATGCTTTTCAATAATAAGTAGTTTGAATAAATGGGTATTATGGGCGTACGGTCACAGTAATGCCTGCGGGAGTCTTCTTGTCTAAATTGATTCTCGAAGGTTTCGCGAACTGCACCTATAACAAAAATCTAACACTTAGTGTTACGATTCTACCGGGAAACTCAGTTAGATCATGCCAGTGCAGGTAGCATTATTACTAGATGTTTCATAATAACAATTAAGCTACAATATATATATTATTAAATGTAATGCTATTTTTCACGGGTGTTTGCCAAAAGTTTATTTAAGTCTGTGTTGTTATATTTATACCCTTACATGAATTTAAATGGATAACGCTGCACATTAGTAGCATATCCATGATAGCTTGCTAATTTTATAACGGGATACGTCTGAGCCAGGACAACACTGTTTTATCAACCGAGTGCTAAATTCCACGTTTAGTGAGAATTTGCGGATCTGTTATGAATGGTAAAACAAAATATATGATAATATGCATTAATTAAGGTTTATAAATATCCATTTCGTCTTGATTTAATTTTATGAGGGTAATTTTGATCAAGTAATATCAGTGTGCAAATAACTATTTTATTTTGAAACAGCAAATTGTTTCTTGGACGTTCCTTTGAGGATAAGGATGCGATACGTTATCAAGTAGCTTCTGCCTTGAGTGGGATTAAGTGCACCTATCGTATGTTTGTACCATGCATAAATTTGAATCACGGCTTACCTGCAAAGATTACTCACAACAAACGCATTTATTATTTCCACTGATACACTTACTTACTAAAACAACATGACATTATCCACTAATATACAGATAACTAAATACACAATTATTCACAGCTTGGATGACGTCATACAGAAAACACTCAAATACTTGGGACTAAGACAAACAAAATTTAGCGTTTCCCATTAGAACGGGATTGTTCCTACATTTGTGCCTTCATTAGATTTGTACATGCGTCACTTGACCCATCGCCATGAACAGGCTCCCGACCCAAGAACAAGTTCCGCGCTTAATATCCACGACAGTAGTGTTTAACGGGTTTAATATCAATAGTAAGCACCCATACTTCAAGTTTAGCTGCATTCAGTCAATGTTCAGTTAAAGAACTGAGAAACCCCGTCATCTAACGATTTGGACAGGCGGATTTTTCAGCTGAAGATGTTTGGTTTTAAGGGATCGGTGAGACGAAAGAGGAATATGGGGTGGACTGAGGCTGTCCTATCCATTTTTGAAAAAAGAAAACACCCCTATGACGCTCCGATCCAAATACTGCTTTGTTTTCTTCTGTCCTGCTCAGTTCTGCTGCCATTACTATAGGCTGGACGAGCATGGCGTGGGAAGCAGTGTTTGTTGCTGCTGGCTCGCGTCCGTTTTGACTTGATGGTTTGAGGTCGATGAGCTTGCAGAACGGACCTTCGTGTTGGGCAACTTGTGGTCCTTCTTCCATTTCATGCGACGGTTCTGGAACCATATCTTCACCTGTCGCTCGGATAGGCACATTGTATGTGCTATCTCCACCCGCCGACGCCGGGTCAGGTACCGGTTAAAGTGAAACTCCTTCTCAAGCTCAAGAGCTTGCTGGCGAGTGTAGGCGGTGCGAGACCTCTTGGGTACCCCCCCAGAATAGTTAGCGGTCACTAAACAAACAAACAAAAAGCAGGCAGGTGTTATCAGTATTATGATCCTTCGTGACTGTGAACTCCATGGAGTCAATGAAAATCTTAAAGAGGAATGCAATAGACGGTCTATTTTGTCTGTTGCATGATACACGTTACTGACAGCGTACTTCAATTTCACACAGGGTTAATTCAGGGTTATTGTGTGAAAACCAACATGCCTAAAGCTAGGATAATTATTAACTGAAACGCTGGCCAAACTATGGGGTGTCTTTGAGTTAGAAACAGAAGCAGATGGCCCGGCAGAGACAAAACAGACAATAAAAATTACGAGGGTTCTTAATGACCGAAAAAACGTCTCCGTGGTCGTAAATCGCCCGAATGAGAAATGAAAATGCCACTGAGTATGTTCGTTTAAAGCTTTCCGATGGACGTTTTCCAGTGTGTTACCGGTCTTTTATGGACCATGACAAATTCTTACCGGTATTAACGTGGACCTTCTTCATCCAGGGATAGACCACTGGTTCCTTCCCCTTCGGTGGGGTAGTGGGAGCTTCTGTGGCGAGGCTGCAATCCTTGGTTACGGTCGTTCCAGTGCAGATATCGTTACTGAGGTGGGGCCCATGGTTTGGAGGAACGGACTGAGGTTGTATGTGGTGCCGGTCGTTGAACTCGGCAAGACCGTTGGTTGAGACGTTACCGTAGTCATAGCTCGGATCTTGGTAGTTTGACCGCGGATATGTTGCCTCGTCGTGGTGGGGGAAACCCGAGTCTTTTGGTCGCTCGTAGTAGTCAGAAGAGACTGGGATGTAGCCGTTCTGCTGGTATTCCTCACACGGTGGGAAAGAGGGTTCAATGTAATTCGAATTGATCAAGTAGGAACTCATGGTCATTAATTTGCGAAGTGCAACAATTCTAATTTTTATCGCACTGTCGTTTTCCTGATCTCTCCAAAACCCACCTACTCCCCCTGTCAAATGTACAAAGTTGGCTAGTCACGTGACGAAAGAGGCCAATCAAAATCTCCTCTTGGTGCCGTGTAAACAAGCACCAATAGCAGGCCAGACATGGGCACAACGAAAATTCGACCGGCCGACCATGCATTTATTTCTCTTTTTAATCCGAACTATTTATAGAATATTCGACAATATTTTCATTTGGTTTTATAGTGAGGGAAAATATAAAGAGACAACATTTTAAAAAGAGACGTAGGCAAGAGAAGTGTACCATTTTGGTTACACAAAAGTATTCTCTGTATTTTGAATTCCCACGCAAATGATAATATTAATGTTTAACAAAACCTGCCATTTTCAGATATATGTGTCAAAGTTTTTGTCCCAGTTAACATTAGCCAAGAATTTGAAAAGAAATACCCCTAACGGAATCTCACTGATGAAAAAAGCACCTTCAAACATACTCCTTTACATGTGCGTTCTTAGCAAGCCATCAACAAATGTATAGATGATCAGGGTGTTGTTTGCTGTTCATTCAAACTCACATAGTCGTTGAACTACTAAAACAGTGAACTACTAAGACAGGATAGCCATCATTTTTGGTCATTATCCAATGCACAGATATACAAAAGTTCTAAGCAAATAAATTATGAGATACAATAATCTTATTAGGAAACATAGTTTAATCGTGTAAAGCCAAAAGAAGCATTCAGGGTTAACAGTGTTGAGCGCAAGTCTTGTGCTTGAGAAAACAGTATCTCTGTAATAACAACACGTGTCCTTAAACAGAACAAAATCATTGGGTAAAATCGTCTTTGTAAATTAAAGAGAGAAAGTGTTATACTAAAATGTTATTTCTTACCTAATAACGTAGACAAAAATCGAAAATTTAATGTTGGTTAATGTTTATTAATGAAATGTTTTCTTTAGAAAGTAAGAAAACCTTAAAATAACATTTCTTATTTCGTTTCTTTCTTTCTTTCTTTCTTTCTTTCTTTGCTATTTTGTTTTGTACTGATCACAGAGATTAAGATGTCGCTTGCCTTTTATGTTGTTGTCTGTAGTCTACACTCGCTCATCAGTCTGAAATGTAGTCATTTTAGCCCATCAAAAAACTCGCAGTTCTCAAAGTTTTCTGGAATGCAAAATAAAAGAATGATACCATAATCTTATTTTACGCGCCACCTGTTAACCTTTACGTGGATTTGAATTGATATCCAATGGATATTGTAAATAATAACATAGCAACGTACATGATAACCTGCCTTATATATCTAAAACAAAAACCATGGATCAAAATCAGTGTTCAACAAACGGAACTGTAGAATAATCACAAAGTTTCTTAAGACATTCAGAACAGGTACGTACAGTTCACTTAGGAGAAATTACTCCAAGATTTGCAACAGACAGAAATTCGTGTCAGACATTTCTGACCCACCTGTCACAGAACCTGCCAAAACAAATGGAAAGAAAGCCTACCTTCTGCTTGCGACAGGTAGTCCCTGGAACAGTGTTCCATTTTTCACAAGTTATAATAGCACTAAATAAGCACAGTCCTGTTCATACAACACTGGCATATTCAAGTAAGTTTCGTTGTTTCTTGGAGCTGCTCGTTCCTGCACCCAGAAAAGAAAGTGCGGCCATACGGTGTCCGAAGTGTTAGACTCTGTTTTGCCTCCTGAAATAATTGCCACACAGAGATAACTTGGTCTGACCCCTGAGTGACTCAGTTTCCATTTTGTCTCTGATTAATCTTGCTCATTGACAGTCTTTGTTAAACAACAAGGCGTGCCCTCTGAAACGACGACATTTTCATATTTGTTAGACGCAGTGACCCAGCTTTCACCCCAGCCTTGGACTTAGCTACTCTCTTTGGGTTAAGACCCAGGGGAATTACCAGGGGTGCTTCTGGCGGTCACCACTCAACAGCTTCCAAAAAAGAGAAGAAATATAGGCTGTAACTATGACTGGATTTCCCATTATTCCCATTCTCATTGTTCCTATTATTATTATTATTATTATTATTATTATTATTATTATTATTATTATTATTATTATAAGCAATATATTGAAGAGATACAATAAACCTGCCCCCAGTGTTAGGCTTATTTTTCCACACAATTCTTAATAGACATCAATTGAATAATCTCCTTTTTCAAATTTTAGCTCACAAATATTTTCCTCTTAACCCCTCAAATCACAACAGTCCACATTTCCCTTCCTCACTCAAGAACTGCATATAGCATAGGTTGGTCTCACGTACGTATTTAAATAATGCATTGTAGTTACCCTATGATAAACATTAGGCCTGGAGTTCAAGGCGTAAACTCCAAATAATTTATTAGCCGAACAACCTATAAAGTCTTCAGAAAGTAATAAATGTATCGGCGAGATCTCGATGTGTCGCAACGTGTGCTGGATGAATCACTGAAGCATATACAGTCAGATAGTTCTCTGCTTTTAATAGCAGTGCTTTTATAGAAGTCAGCCAAATGAAGATTTAAATAACAATTGTATATAATACTTGATTGCCTTTTTAGCGCAAACATTAAATGAAAATAATTAAAATTTTCAGAGCTTTGGATAGAAATTTGATGTGATGTCTCTTTTCACCAAAGCCAACATTTAGATGAGGCAGGTCACGTTATGCAGTGATAGGGACTGAAAGCAGAAGGGAATCTAAGCTTAAACGATTTTGCTAGAGACAACTGACAGAACTGTAGTCAAACAGGATTTTCATACGTATGAAATTCGTACAAAAACACGTACTTACAAAAATGTATTTGTGTGTTTTGTTTTTAAATTGTATTAACACAGTGCTGTTTCTCTTCTCCAAACGCGCAAATCGTAATAAGTATTTCATATGAATTCTTACATAGGTTGGGCCAAACTACTTGATTTAAACAGACACAGGTCTAATATTGCTCTATTTTTCATTGTTTAGTTAAATATTGTGGGCACGGAACATGAAGCGAAGGAGTCATATTAGAACGAATATATAATCATGTTTTTCTGAGATATATATATATATATATATATATATATATCTAAAAAGGTTAATTATCTATTTCATTGTTTTACCAGATTTTCTTTATGATCTAGTAAAACATCAAAACTAAAATGGTTTAAATTGAGACATCCCAACCCCAGGAAAAGTGAGAGATTTTATGCGGTGTCGTTGGCTTGCTATGATGAGTTAATGAAGTAGACTTAAGGGAGTGGAATTATATTTAGAATGTGTCCACACGTTTTTGCGATGTCTGTCTTGGATATGTTCTTGGTTTAGACCCTCAAAAACGAATATAAATTCGGACAGATTGGTCATACCAGTGGCATTCCTTGCCTTTTTTCAACCTTTTGGCAAATAGAAATTGAGGAGGGCTCTACTCTTCTAAGAGTGGGGAAGTATAAGACGAAAACCATTAAGATTAGCCGGAGACAAAGCATGCCCATTGCATTTGAACAGCTAGAGGAGTATCAGTCGTAAAATGCAAACTTTGTCCTGGTCTTTTTCCCATCAAATTCAATTTATTCAAATGGATTTCGCCAATCAAGTCGTCTAATAAAAACCTTATACTCAATCTTTGCCGTGTAGGCGGAGGAGGTAGTCTCTTGAGGTTGCTAACCCAGGGTCGTTCAGTTTGCAGAGTTCACCGCTAGGTTAGCCCCGAACGCGCGGGATTCACAGCTATTCCATCTTTTGTGCCATTATTACACTGGCACCGTGCTCCACCAGAACAGATGACGGCTACGTGTTCTGCAGTAAACTTTTGACCCCAGCCCCCGACACCTACTCTCATCGTTTACTGTCCTTCCCTGCCGCATTTCTCTCCACACAAACATCTATAGACAGCCAACAATCAAATTTTCTAAAGCCATGTTATACATAACTTTTCATCAGCGTGTACCTGTCTTCAGCGTGTACTCAAATATATTTTTAAAATTCATGGAAATTCATGTAATTTCCTATATCTTGTTTGTAATGTTACATTACTAATCCCATGTTAGTACGTATGTCTATTATTATTATTATAACATGAATATTAATTATGACTCTTTATCAATTTCGCCTCCATTGGGTATAGGGGCGCGCAGTGCGGGTGACAGTGAACTTGGCCAAAAGCGAGCTCTGCTGGTGGTTCGCTGCGTATGCACATTCATCTTCCTGCCGCCAGTGACCTCGAGGTGAACCAAGAGCGAAGACATTTTTCTCCAATCTCTCTTCTGTCTCATTCTCTGCCTCACTTTGACCCCCCCCCCCCCCCACCCTCTCGCCTCCCCCTAACCATTTTCTAATAACCGGGAACCTCAAGAGGATTCTGCCTGCAAAATAGACCTAATTATTCCTTGGGCAACAATAGCATGTGGTAGTGCCTTTAAGTACTAGTTATGACATATTTGTAAAACTTCGCTAGTGAACGTTATTGATGAGAGGTGAACTGCTTAATTTCAAAGAACTGCTTAACGGGTTTCCACTTTATAAGTCAGTCCATGGCTCACCTACACCGCAACTTACTAAACAACATATGACGCTCAAATGTATAAGCATTGCAAAATGAAACGTTTTGCTTGCCTAAAGCTAGAAAGGCAAGCCAAAATAATACAAACAAGGACGGACATTTGCAGAGGTCCGTTCATACAAGATGTACCGTCCAGCCAAGAGGGACCGCAACAAACCAAATGATTGAAACCCGTTTAAATGATTCATTTTTAAAGGCCACATATCATTGCAAGCAATTAGCACAAAAGAAAAGAGGGGTCAGCAAAACTCTAAAGAACATATGACTATTTTCTCAACTTGCCTAGTTGATAAGACACAAAGAATTTAATTCTGTAAAAGTTAATATTATGTTATTACCTTTTCACGCCAATATTGCCCTTTTTATTCAAAATGTTCTTTGCGTCTGTGTTTGTGCTTGTGAGGTTTGAAATGCATATTATGTTTATGTACTATACACCGAATCAAACCTTTGGAAGTGGCTCCAAATACGGGCTTTGAACAGCGAACATGTAGATGAAGGGGTACTTTACATTGAAGTAGTTAAAGAAAATGAAGAGCAACATGAATGTACTACCTTAATAACCTTAATATTTGTACATGTACACGTTCTTTACAAACCAAAACAGAATAGGAAAAAAGTTTACTGTGGGTGTTAGTGTCTAATAATTGTCCAAACATAATTTTAACACTTCTTAGCTTTGGCCTAGTGACTTGAAATCCACAATTAGAACAGAGGCAATTTTGCTAGCAAGTTTATTTTACCACCTGTCTGTTGGACATTCGGCCCATCACAACACAAATCGATCCTAGGGTCAGCAAGCAGTGAAACTGAATTTGTCAAAAACGTCTTCTGCCCTGCATTTATAAAAAGTACTGGGTTAAGTTTTTTTAAAAAGTAGTAGTAGCGATGCCACTACTTTTGGTTTCCGAAAGAGGCTACAGTTTTTGTGAAACTATATATTCGAATGAGAACTTTAATGTACTCGAATGTGAACTTTAACGTTAAAAAAACCCAAACGAGTTGTTTTCCTTGAATAAATGATGATTTTGGAACGTTTAGTTTTAAGTGTGTAAGCTTAAAGAAAAACAACCTTTCACCAACGAATCAAACTATAAACTTAAACTTACCACGACGTAATTCTCCTCCTGTAAGCCGAAGCCAATCTCCTGGTTTCCAGTCCATTGCGAACTTGTTTGAGAAAGTCTGCGGTGACAACATTCACGGAACTCCTTTACCGTCTACAAAAAGAGCCAAAAGAAGCTCTGAGTCAGTGCGATTAGATGTTATATGCGATCATAAAACCACTTTAATGGCCACCACGTGACTGTTTTATGGGCAGCAAGCCTATCTGTCCGTGCGCCCTGGGTGATTTTTACGACACAATTCATGGACAAAACAACCTTATTCATTCCTCAGGACAGCTGAATGAATACAAAAATAGCTCAATGGGTAACAAAGTTTGTAGCTAAGAATTCTGAGCAAATTCACCAGGAAAATATAAAGAATGGATGTTCGTACGTTGAAACACAGCCTGAGTAAATGCCAAAGTGAACGCAGAGCGAAAACATGCGAGTGCTCCTACCTGTTGAGCTTCTACACGCATCTATGGAATGCTCATTAAAAGTATATATTTCAGTACAGTAATTCATACTACCTTAACTAAAAGATGACTTGTAATGATGAAAATAACAAACGAAAAAGTAGTTTATGTAATTCACAAATATCAATATTTACTTATAATCCAAATAATAGTTTGCACTGCATTGCATTTAGACTAAATTAATTAAGTGGTGAAAACATTAAGCGCTCCAGACAGAATGAAACCTGACACAGAAATAAAATGTTAGAGTAAAAAAAAATTTATTGATGTAGCCATGAATCATAACAATTACCAGCGACAATTTTATATCAGTTTACTTTCCAGTTATCCTTCAAATATTTACAGAAAAGGTATTTCACGAGGTGGCAAAAGGACAAAATGTATCTTAATATTCTTTAATGTTCAACCTTAAGTTGCATTTTAAGCCCAAGTAGTTGTTGACACAATAACGTGCAAAATATGAATGCAATGCACATACATTGGAACAAATCACAACACATAGTGGTGAAAATACATCACGGCCACAAATAGGTAGCCTACTAGCTCAGCAGAACTACAAAAAATGTCTCACCTGAATTTAGAGATGAATAAAATAAATACATTCATCAGAACATGTGTACAATCAGACAATTCA
This sequence comes from Brachypetersius gabonensis, assembly GCA_037577145.1. Lineage (NCBI taxonomy): Eukaryota > Metazoa > Chordata > Actinopteri > Characiformes > Alestidae > Brachypetersius > Brachypetersius gabonensis. The sequence goes on from JBBJLR010000145.1 coordinate 6,268,388, forward strand.
AATCAGTTCTTCGATTATTTTATAAGAGTTTTAGAAGTACAACATAAGCCAACGTTTACTATTTACGAAAAGGATTTGGAAGATATTCCAAGTACTAAACTTTTCGTCAGAACTGGAGATAACTTAGAAATATATTTACATTTTCACGTGTATGCTCTAATTCTACTTACGAGTTTACAACGCGGCGATCTACTCACACAAGCATATTACTTTACAGTTCAAAGGAAATGGTTAGTGGTTTCAGGCCAAGAACAAAACGTAATAGTGCTGACTGTGCAAATGACTGGTTGAAAGTCTCTGAAAAAGGGAAAAGCGGTCTTATCCTTTATTGACCTTACATACTGAGCACACACTTGTGGGATAACACACACATACACACAACATGTACATTCTCATGGCCTGTATACACCCCCTGCAGCTGCCATGCTCATGCTCTTCAGCTTGTTGTCCTTTTTCCATTTCATTCTCCGGTTTTGAAACCAGATCTTGATCTGCCGTTCTGAGAGGCAGAGAGCGTGCGCGATTTCTATTCGCCTTCGCCTGGTCAGGTACCGGTTGAAGTGAAACTCCTTCTCCAGCTCAAGTGTTTGGTAGCGCGTGTAGGCTGTCCTCGCCCTCTTTCCCTCTGGGCCAGCCAAATCTGCAAATATCCACAAATTCGAAGTCACACACAACAAAGCTAGCAACAATTTAAAAACTTTCATTTGTTTTAAAGTGACACATTCACAAATAGACATTTGATTTAAAAATGCAACAAACCTAAAGTTCACAAAACAAACCTTTTTGCACTTAAAGATCTTGCGTTTAGTCTGACCTGTGTAAACTAAATGACCAAAAAATGGGTAGAAACTTTTAGAGATCGTGGAAAAAATAGACTTTATCGAATATATATATA
>JBBJLR010000145.1:6278169-6301666 GCA_037577145.1 Brachypetersius gabonensis
ACACACACAATATATACATTGTATTTCAAATAAACAATTCCATGTTCTTCGGTTTTTAGGATATTCATAAGACATAAGTTATTGTTCATAACATATTGCCTAAGCCCCATAAACAGATTACATAAACGAATAGCGTTTTAGTGGTCAGCAAAACAACTGTAAAGCAGTAACAAAGATTACATGTATTATTTGAAGCCACATAGCCACACGCTTATAGAAGAACTAATTTTGATTGGTTTAACCTGAAAGCATATAAGCCATGGAAGTAGCCTTCCTACTTCTAGAGTCTATTTGTAATGGGCAATGCGATACCCAGCTTGGGAATATTTTTTCACATGCCTGCTAAACAACGTCATCTTAAACCATAACTGAGACATGGTTCAAACGTTGTAACTGCTTCATCTATGTGAAAAACTGTTAACGGCAAGGTTGTTTACTTGTATTGTTTAAGTAGTAATCCACATATTTAATTCGTATAAATGAAATCAGTCTTTCGCCGTACATATAGTTGTAAATGAGGCCATTAAGGAGGACGGCGAAAAATCTTAAAGGAGGGTTCTAACCGCATGTTTACTAATATTGAATTGTAGTTAATCTTCCTCGAATACGTTTTTTAAATGTATAAAATTAAACCCTAAAAGTCGCTTTCATATGGTATACCGCGGACGTTAAGGATGAAAAAGTTTATCAAGACAGTAAGTAAAAACCAAAAATATAGAACTGATATTACATCTGCTGTTTAACATATTATTTTAGGAATAGGGTTTATAAAACCATACTTTAATTCATGTAAAAACTTATGCTTTCCAGCGCTTTCCGCTTGCTGAATTACTGTGATAGAACTTTGCTGACATCAAGTGGTCAGATAGTGAACAACAATGTGAAAAAAAAAACAATTCGTCGCCCTCAGTTCCACTGAGGCTGAAGCAGATATGTTGTTGGATTGTTGCAAATACAGTGCTGTTACACAAGGAATACCTAAACTACTCAGTATATTTGGTCATGGTTTATCCTACGATGACGCAGTACATTTGTTGGCTGGAAAGGTCTCGACAACTGCCCACTGCTCACCCTCATTATCACCACGATGGTCAGCAACATTCAGACAAAAGGTGCTTGAGAGCGTCGTGGGGCCAGCCTCAGCCAGGGACCCAATAAAAGTAGATAATTTCCGCTAGCTTATTGTGCATGCAGTGCAGTTTCACAGGGAACTGAAAAGGGGGAGAGTGGAAAGCACTATTCCAAATGGATGCTAGGGCTAAAAAAAAAGCCTAATTGTGCCTGGACAGCCATAAAGCCATTAAACGCGGAATGCCAGACAGCGTTGCAGGTCCTGAACTTAATGGCTGCGTCTCCGCAGTGAGGCCTTTGAAGTCACCTTCCATCTGCGACTCATGCAGGTCGCAACAACCTCATGTCCAGTCTGGTATGTGGTGGAAATTCTACTCGTTTGCGTTTCTATATGACAGTGAACACCGCATTCCATTATGCAGGTCTTCACGTGCATTATTGAAGACTAAAGGACGCGTCGCCATTTTGCGCAAAGGTATCCCACTAGATCATGGCTGCCCAAACGACGAAAGTCTGCTTCCCCGACGCCACGGACTGTGTTAAAGCAGCATTCAGAAGCGCACATGGAGTGATGTTCCCTAGCTTTCAGCTGTTAGATCTAATAACATCTCTCTTGTGTAGCGTTCTCTCGCCACCGCAGCGCTTTGCACCCCATAAACGGTTATAGCGGTAATTGTCTTTTATGGCAGTATACAGCTAGCAATCTCTTCTGCCAGAATAGCTGGACTGCAGGATGGGCCTGATGATCAGTCCGAGTCTGAACACGCCTAAAATGGGCTCGCAAGTCCATACACTATATAAAAGTTTGATTTGCCTGAAAACATGTTCGAGTGTGCAAGAGAGGGGATGATTCAATTGACAGTTAATACGTTGTTAAAATCAAACAAAAACGGAAAGATGAAAAAATATAGAGCACATAGCCTCCAAAATGTTGGTTCTTGTATTTCCCCGCAAACCATAAAATAATATTGACAGAATCTTGACATTCGCAAAAAAGTCTCAATAAAAATTAATAATAATACAAATACTGCTAATAATAATAATTATTATTATTATTGTAATTATAATTATAATAATAACGTGTCTACATGTTTTGTTTAGCGAAATGGTTTTATTCTTCAATAAATAAAGTAAAAATTACACTTGAAATATTTAAAGTAAACAAAAGCACAAGCTCAAAGCGGTCCACAGCCCATGAGGTATTTATTTTGCAGTGTCTTTGTAATATCGATTTTGTTAATGTATCTTTAATATTCTTCTTGTTCACTTTCTAAAAACCATAGAACACAATCATTTTATGATTTTAAAAACTCAAATATAGGTAGTGAAAAGCCTAGGTAGTCATAAAAAAATATTTACGAACAAAGAAGTATAGCATTTCTGGATCACATATTATCTTATTACCCTCCTTCAGTGTAAAAACTACATAGCGTTAACCAGAATGGTGTAAATGGCCGGCTCCAAACGTCTGAAGATGCAGAAATAACAGGGAATAAATTCAAATTATATTTTTCACAACTATGCTTTAAATGCACATTATAATACTAAGACACAATCAAAAAGGATTAAACACATACATTGAATTAACATCTATTGAACAAAAAAGAAAAAGAGGCATCAGGGCAAGTATTTTTTCTTTCCAACAAAAAACAATTGGACTTGTGCTACATTCATTGAGATCGAAACACATAAGATACACAAACAATCCAATATGCAAGACTATTCGATCCCAGCATGCTTTAAAACAAACAAACAAATAAAGAAAATACAACATGGAATGAGCGAGGAAGGACCTAATATAGGGAAAATCAATTCAGTGAAAAACTGGTTTGCCAAAGTGCTCTTTCACTCGTCTTTCGTGCCGTCTTTGTTCAGTTTTTTCATCTTCATCCTGCGGTTTTGGAACCAAATTTTGACCTGTCTCTCGGTGAGATTGAGAAGGCGCGCCACCTCATACCTGCGGTCGCGCGTGAGGTACGTATTAAAGAGAAACTCTTTCTCCAGCTCCAGGATCTGGTGCTTAGTGTACGGGCACCGTTTTTTGCGCGTGGAGCTCGCGTGAAGCCAGTTGGACACGGGGTTGTCTAGGGAAAGGTAAAAGGAGAAGTGTGGGGTAGGGGTCGAGATAATTGAGTAAGAACGAACTGACCGAGTCTGTTACTAGCATTCATGAACATATAAGCATTCTACCAGACACAACTGAAGCTACACACTAAAAATTAGGGTGACACGAAAAGGTCTTTGGAAGAATACTGTGGAAGAACCACTCTGACGCCACAGAAAGCCTTTCAACAAATTATTTTTAAAGAAGGTTTAAGAATGAAGAAATTTTAAGAATTTCCATATCATGGATACATATGGACATGTGTGGAACCTTTATTTTAAGAGTGTAGACAAATGCATGGGGTTTAGTTTAATCTTACGATATGCACATTTTCATTGTAGCTACAGTAACTACAGTGACAGCCAGGGTGTGGAAGATGTAGCTAACTGCAACTAGTCTATCCACTTGCAGGCATGCTGTAAGAACCCTTTGATCTTACTTGGATCGAAGGCTGGTTTCTCTGGTCCCTCGCTTCTTTCATCTGTAATCCGATCGGTCACCACGTCCGTGTCAGTGGGGCATCCACGACTGGCGAAGTCTTCATGCAAGGGTGCAGCTGGGGAGCTTATGAGCGCTTCACTGGTGTGACCGAGCAGCTCCTGTTTAGCAGGATAGTGGTGATGGACGGCTGGTAGCTCAGTTAGAGGCAAGGGAGAGCAGCCTGAGTCTACTAGCCATGGTTGTGCGAGGTCTCCTGCTAAATGGGGCTGGGGGTGCGAGTGATACACGGAGGGTATGTGCCCCCATCCCGAGCCACCGTACACGGGTTGCTTTGAGGGGAACACGCAGGGGCCGAGATCGCCGCGCTCAGTTGGTAGAGCCGATTGCCTGGCGTGCTGGAGAAGTCCCGGACCTGCAGAGAAGTGGGCTTCCTCGCCCTCCGGTAAAAGAAGAGAGTCAACGTAGTATCCTGTCAGAGCTCCGGATGTCGACATGGTGGGGGCAAGCTCGCATTCATATACACACATAAAATACATGCACGCACACACACATACGCACACGCACACATACACGCACGTACACACACACCAACAGTCCCACAAAAATAAAGTGTGGGAATCAAAAGGCTAGTTCCCCTTTGCAAGGCTTCAGTGTCCTTAATAAGTTGAAGGCATTCTGACATTTGATTGGGTGCAGTGAACACGTGATCACAGGGACGGAACAATAAAGGATAAATCAATCGCCCTTGCCGTAAAAAAAAAAGCTCGTTTTGCCTGACGCCATGAACTCTATAACAGCACCAGCTTAATGAAAGAAAAAAAAAACAGCCAGCGAAGCGAATGCTGCAAAGTGCTCTGTGGCAATATAGAAAGAGAAGTCGTAATGCAAGTAAAAAAGGATTGGTTTCAGTGATTTCAGAATTTAAGTAATCTTTAAAAGTGTTTGAAAAATGTGTATGCATTATTACGAGAGAGTGCAAACAAAAAAAAACATTCTAACATGAATTACAGGTAAAATAATAACGAACCTCGGATAGAAAACAATTTGTTGTAAAAAATGTTTTTGTCTAAATAGTCCAGAAGTAATTAAGAAACACATTCAGGTTTCTTTTGATTACCAGTCAATATTATGCTAATTCTTTATACTATACGGCTAACCTAATAATTGCAAGACAAGTCAATCTTTGAATGGACCTTTAAATTAATATTTATTTGGATTCATGCAAAAATAAGACAGAACCGCATTCAATACTTTTCACAGTTATTGAAATGGAGGGTAAAACATAAAAAAACATTTTACATAATTGAAAGCAGAATGTGTTGTCCATATTTTCTGTGTAATTTGCTTTGTAAATTTATATGCAAGGACGAATATAACAAGATACAAACATACATTATACACGTATTTGGACTATTATTTTTGCGTATTAAATGTGCTATTGTTTTAGTATACAGATCGCCTCGTAAACATTCCAAATAAGAAGAAGAAGAAAAAGACGAAGACTAAGACGAAGATGAAGAAGACGAATAGTGTTGTTGTTGCTATTATTATTATTATTATTATTATTATTATTATTATTATTATTATTATTATTATTATTATTATTATTATTATTATTACAACTATGATAATGCAGGGATACAGTTATGTTTTAAATTGTTTTTCTTATTATATTAAAAACAATACAGTATGCGCAAAAGGGCTGCTTTTTTAAAACCATTTAACCATGTTTCGTGTTTTTTCCCAAACTGCTACTTGAAGAGTCACGTGCGACAAAATAATAATAATAATAATAATAATAATAATAAGAAGAAGAAGAAGAAGAAGAAGAAGAAAAAAAAGAGTACTGTCGAGTCTTATGTATATATTTGTTTTTTGTTGATGCTAGAGGGTAGCGTGGATCAGCTCTGCTTAAACCGAGTAAATTGACATTTCAATTTATGAAAAGTCATACAGTGAAATTAAGCATACATATCTGTATAAAATTACGTTTGAACGTAAGAATTTTAAGTGGGTTGCTACTAAAATGCTTTTCGAGTGTCTTTAAGCAAACGAAAGAGGAGTAAATGATATGGATAATAAACAGACTCGACTTACAATGCAAAGTTTGTTTCTGTGATTTTGAGTGTGTACCCCGATTATGCAAACGAAGATTATTTGTTGTTGGAATGCTCAAAAAAAATGGTAAGGCACTGAATCGTTTCACATATGTAGATAATTTTTACACTACTAAAAGAATATTACACAAACCTTATTAGAAGTAAGAAAATTAGGGTATGTATTTCATTTTAGTATATTCGAATTCATCAGGTACGGTTTTTTTGCAGCACACAAACTGCGGCATTTTTGCCAAAACGTCAGCAAAACTCCACACTTGAAGCTGTGTTGAACAATCAGGACAGTTGGTGAGAAAATAAGCAGACGGACTAAACCTGGCTCTCTTTTACAGCAGGAAACGAAGCCACTTTCAGAAATAAAGGAGGAAAAGGACGGAAACTATGGCACTTGGAGGCAGTAAAAGGCGCGGGGTGTTTGTTAACGCGGCCGGGTTTTACCACAGGCGCTATTCAACCCTTTTTAAACCCCAGATAAGATCCTGTCATCCGAGCTTGAATACCATCATAAAGCCCATCCAACCTTTTGTGTATAGCCACCTCTAAAAGCGCCGGCGGTAGCGCAGACTGCTCATCAGCTCTCTGGAGCTCCTTTGAGGTCGCTGTTGCCAACGAGACATCCAGGCCTTCCCCCAGACTTCAATGGACATAACCGAGGCCTTGTCGGCTTCATGTACGTGCAGTGATTTTGAAATGTAAAAATCCATCTGCACTTTTATATTTGGCTGTGTATGCTACCAGGCAATCATGTATACGTAAATACATGATTTACTCTAGCAGTAAGAAAGTGAAGACGACGTATTGCAAGTTGTCGAACATGCTGTCAAAAATGAAAAATCTGATTTAACACCACTACTATCGATTCTAAAAAGAAGATACGTCCGATTTCTTTTTGACGATTTTAACTGTGGCAATTAAGACAGTTTCGTGTTGCAGAGGTAGAAATGCAATCCCAACAACATGAAACTACCTAAACCACTCGACAGTCCAAAACAGTAGCCAGTAGAACCATCAGAAGAACAAAAGAAATATAAAGCAGTCGAACCCATATACAAATTTAGCACTGAATGTGATCTATCCAACCCTGTAATTGCCGACCACCTCAGTTAATTGGACATACATATTGATTATACAACCAGACGTTTAAAATCAACACAAGTATATAGCCTCACCTACGTGCTCAGGCTCGATTTAAGTCCTGCGTTTCAAAAGTGCAAAATCCTGTGGCTAAAACCGACAGACTATAGCCGCATACGAAACCGCGCCTTCTCGCTCAGACTGTCTGTCAGAACTGAGACTCGCAGTAAAGTGACGAGCTTCATACAACCGCGTGCCATAAAATGCCACAAAAGCGAACTAATCTGTCTATACCTCCCTGCGAGATCAATGCATACCGCACCCTACGAGTTCGTGAGCATTTTCCAAGCCTTGTCCATGAGTTCTAAACCAAAATGTAATAATAATAATCTGGGAGAGAATTGAACATGAGGAATAAAACGAGGGACACACATAAAAAGTTGAATTAGTTCAGTATAGGCAACAACCAGTAAAAAACATTAAATTAAAACCTATTTCCCAAGCATAAAATGTCATATTGGGGCAATTGCACGTGATCTCAAAACATCGGAAACACCACATTTGTGAGCATATACATGTGGACAAAAACAGAATAATTTATTTAATGCGCAATGCACAAAAATGTGAAAGATTTTACAAATCATTACATTTTACACAAATCTGGAGTCACATTGAAAATAGTCTTTTGGGGGACTGTTGTGAAGGGGTGGTTAATGCATGAACAATCGTTGCCTGTATTAATACTACTTCTCTTCACTCTGAACACACAAAGCACACACATACATATGCAAGCGTACACACACAGTGTGTTCTTTTTCCATTTCTTGCTCTCTCTATATTTTTTTTCGCAAGCCTAAACAACAAATAGCACAAAAAAATACTGCAGCAAACAAATTATCATTTCAGCACCCTCAAAAATGGCAGTCTCAGAATAGCTCACTGGCATTTTACTCCACACATTAAGACGCTGCCTTTCAGTTTCCAACGACCAAATGACTTTAATATGCCACAAAAGCGAAGGGACTACTTGAGCAGAAAAAAACAAGCAACTGACCTAAAAACATTCATGTCGTCAGTAGTTTATACAGAAAAATGCATACACAAGTGACGCACCCAGTGTATTAGTGCCTTTCGGAAACGTGGAGGCATGGTATTCAGAAGAAACTCGTGTCATGAAGAAAAGCCGTAAGTGTGTGAGTGTTCACGGATTCGATTCTCGCGGCTCATTTTCTTCAGTTTCATGCGTCGGTTCTGGAACCATATTTTGACTTGCCTGTCGGTCAGGTGCACGCTACGACTGATCTCTAGACGGCGCTCGCGAGTCAAGTACATGTTGTAGAGGAACTCCTTCTCCAGCTCCAGGGTTTGGTGCTTTGTATAGGGGCAGCGCTTCTTCCGGTCTCTCTTTGCTGTTAGCCAGTTGGATGGGTTCTCTATTTTAAAACCTCCTAATAAACAAAGTAGGACAATGTAGTAAAGTAGTATTATATTTTTCTGCCCACACTGCTTATTTACATGTAAGTGAATGTACACATGTGAATATGCGTGCGCGCACTTGTGTTTGTGAGTGTGAATGTTCTACATTTAGTGATACGTATTTGACGCTAGTAATTGAAATATGCCTACATAGCATTTGCAACAAGTAATCATTTTGCAATCATTTTATTTCGCTGGTCTTGCTAACGTCAGCTACGGATATGACTTTATTAACATTTACAGTTATTAGGCAGATGCCCTTGAGCAATTGGACACAATGGTAGAAGGTGGCCTGCAACTTTGTGGCCTGCAGATTCACAGGCAACTATTCAATCTATCATGTAACAATCTATAACTACTGTATAACTGACTTTGACCTGTGGACAAATTACACGTGCTTAGTTCTGTATGTCACAAAAACACAATTCTGGTGCAGAAAAATCTGTGGTTGGCCCACACACACAGTTAAATTAATGCAAGATAACATGCTTTATCATGACGTTCACTAAAACTACATCTGGTAACGACTGTTTCTTCTATTAATGTACACTTTGTTTACAGGTAAAATATAATGTTACTATGTTAATTCAAAACTGAGTGGTGAGATGTTTCGTTTTCAAAATGATTTTAGTGAGAAATATGTTCAGTTCACCTTTTTCAGTCTTCCCTGCACAATCTCTTGGGTTTTCTGGGGGTTCGGGATATGACGACTCCTCGTCAGTGGTCTCATGGATCACTTCCTTGTCGCTGTGGTTGGGAGGTTCTTTATGTCTGGCTCTCGGAGACTTCACAGCATCCCCCCGTCTTAGCCCAGTCACTTGCCTCGAGCTGAAAAGGGCATTGAACTGAAAAGTGTCTAAACTCGCCATTTTAATCAGAGTTTGATGACCTGCGTGAGTCTGTACGCTGTTGTGATAAACCTTGGCACGTGGATGTATCTGTGGTAGCCGGAAGTAGCCCGGAACGGGCGCCGACTTGCTGTCAGTAATGTCGTCTACGTGGGTTCTTGGAACAAAACTAGTAAAGTCCTCCACGCTATGAAGAGCTGTTTCAGGGTTGTTCATCTCTCCGTAAAGGTAACACGAGCTCTCCTGCTTGATATATCTTGGTGAGAGCCACGATGACAAGGCATCTTGTTGATAGGGTGCTGAGGATGGCATTCGACAGGATCTCGGCGTGTCTAGCCACATCTCGACACTCCTCATGGACGTGCCTTGCTCGGTAATCACGTCAGCACCTTCTGGATGCTTGCTGGGACCAGAGGAGAAGCCGCAGTTTGACAGCACATAGTGCTCGGGGTTGGGTCTATTGTCCTTGCATTGGACCGCGGTGCTATCATGAGAACTAAAGTCTACGATCATCAAGGAATCCACAACGTGCTCGCGATTTTGCGGGACTTTAGAGCTGGCCATTACGGGGGTACGCTTCAGCAAGAAAAGAAGAGAGTCCTCTCTGGTAGTCATTTTCAGGCGCGAAATATACTGCAGCAGATGAGTCGTCCTCGAAAATTCCTGTGTACACTCCTGAACTGGTGGAAGAGCACAAAAACGCAGGGCCACGCCCCCAGCAGAGCTATGTCGCCCGCAGGCTGGAGGCCAAGTCTGAGCTGGAGCAGATGACGTACCGATTCCTTTCGTTTTTTCTTTCTTCATTCTTTTAGCATTTTGAAAAACTTAATTAGAAATCACTCGAATACAACGTATTAGTGCATTGCAAGTGCAGAGAATGTTAAACTAATGTGTGACTTACACATATTTGATTTAAATTCCAAACACTTTTTCCTTTCTCACTTATTTCTTACACTGCGTACGAGTGATATCAGCAGGTGGGGAAAATACAATTTTCCCTCTTGTAAATGGAAAACTCTACATTCTAGTTGAGCCATGGGTTTACATGATGTGACCTTTCACCCTTTTCACCAGTGGAAAATGCTAAACTTGACAGTGAATCTGAAAAAATGTACCCAATGCGCTATTATGAGTTGCATTTTTCAATATGGCAATGAAAACGCACCATACAGGTTCTCTGGACCTCCATGCTTTCTTCTTCCGTGTGGTGGGCAAACGTCAAACGTATTTGCTAGTTAACCATCTGGTACAGACAACCTTCTGATGAGCAGCTGAACATTCTCTTTATCTCTCGCTGGTTCCCTCAAACCTAATGTCGCCTGTTAATACAGCTAGGGTTTTTAATACTTGCCCATGCATGCACGGCCACAAAACGAGATTTTATTTGCAACATGCAGAAATTTGCAACATTGCTATGTGCGGTAAATGTGTGTGTGCTCGCGAGTATGTCCAAAACCTGAAACACATACAGAAAAACAAAACAAGACAGATGAAGAAAGGTATTTGTTCCTTGTGAAAAAAGTGTCACTAGCAGTTTGTCTAAATCGCTCCACCCGAAGACGTATCACCAGTGAACAGACATGTTCAGTCTTGTAAAATGTGAAAACATTGTGTAATAAATAGAAGGGCGTAAATATATCCTAATGAGGATAAGCAGGGGATACATTATACAATGGACGCCAACTATAAATTACTGCTCACCGCAAAACACAAGAAAGAGTCAGGGTGTAAATGTCTATTGCAGTGCTGGCAAGAGTTAAATGGCCTTTCTTGGGAACAGCTAATTCCTAATCAAATCCGAATTAAAAGTGCGACCTTAAAGAACGATTTTTACAAGTCATATATAAAAGTGGACTACAGGCCTGGCCATGCCCCCAAAATATACTTTGATCTGGGCCCAGTTTCTTTAAAACACACAATAAAAACAAAACAAGCAGTTAAATTAAATACTTTTTTTTGAGAAAATGCTAACTGTGAGCTCATCTTTTAGAATGATATTTGTTTTATAGCACTCTGTAATAATAATAATAATTCACAATTTATTAATTACCATGTTTTCATTGGAAACTAAATGTGTTGTACCGCTAACATTATAAAGATATGTTTTTGCACATTATTGTTTCAAACATACTGCTATCTTAACCTTAAAACTGTATATTAAACTTGCTACTTTTACAGACTGATTATATATGCACTGCACTACTAATTGTTAACGCTGATCTTTTATCAAGTTAAGAGATTAAGCCTGCACTATTTTAGCACCTTTCAAAAATATATTAGCGAAACTGCATTCCAATCAAAAACAACAACAACAACAACAACAACAACAACAACAACAACAATAATACTACTACTAATAATAATATCGACACGTACAAGTTTTTACATGTACATACAACCTATTTTAATCTAGACTATTCACAACTATATGGAGAGTAAACAAGCTCTAAGTAGATTTAAAAGTCAGTGTTAAATTCTGCAGAAATGCAGTAAAAGTTATTTATAGTGCCAGTCTGCATGCGGCCTTGGAAGCTATGTGTGTCTGTACTGAATGCTAAATTAGTTTGCTGAAATTTGTTTTTTTTTAGGGCAGAGTATATCAGTAATTTGCAATGATTAATGTGATCAGATACAAAACAAGGGTTAAAACTAATACAAATAGCGGTACAAAGGGCTCTATGGTAGCACACGAAGAATAAAAAGATAATCGTTGTTTTCTCGTGCCATATAGGTTTAGTGGAAAATTAAGTAATGGAAGGCTGGCTCTGTGGGCAATACAAATACTTTTTTCCTGAGGTCAGTTGTTATCATAGGGGAATAAGTCCGAAGTTCACTATCTTAGATCATGTTCCCTGTGAGCGGAAATCATAAACAGTAATGTATCATTTTATTTCAAGCAGAGGACGCATTTATTTTTCACAAGAGACAAAACTCCACGTGCATGATAACTTCCACGTGCATGGTCTGCTCCGTTTTTCCTGTTGCCATTGAATTTGTCTTAAGGAAGTATTCAGTAATGTTGCATAACTGCAATATACACTTCGTGTTAGAAAAAAGAGAAAGAAAAAATAAGAAAAAATAATAGAGTTGGGAGAAATTCCAAACACTGGTGTCCAACCTAGGACCGAATGAACTATGATCATGGCTGCTGAGGTCATAGTGAATCCAGTTGGCCATAATTTAGCTCCAGCTACATTACCGATCATTTAGAAAAATGAATCTCATAAATTCTGTTCATAGATGTGGTGAAAAAAGGTCTTGCCTGTCGAATGCTTAATGGATTTTCTAATCGGAGAAGACTAAAACATAGCTGGTTTGCTGTGAAATATTTGATTCGGTGATAAAAGTGGGAGTTTAATTGGCACTGTGTCTTTGGACCCTTTTCTTCAGTTAATAAGAACAGAAGGAGGTTTATATGCGTCCTATGGACAGAAAGTTAATTGCATGAAATATTTCAGAGGCAGATCTGCGACACACCTGCATCGCATTTAATGCTGTTTAATGGCGGTGGCCAGACCCTAACGCCTCTTGGCAAGGCTCTGCAGGGTTACTCGGCGTTACAGTCTACCTAGTCTACACCATTCAGTCCACCATGTTGGATCAGTATAACATAAAATGTATGAAGCATGTCTACTTTTACCAGTACGTGGAACTATTAACAGGTATACCATGATATGTAAAATCACGCTCGCAATAAACTGTGTTTATTGTTGTTTACCTGTGCGACAGCTTTTAAGCCCTGAATCTGTGGGCTTTTGGTCGACCATACACTATCCTACGCGACCGTGACATTGATCTCAAGAGCGCCGCCCGCTGGACACCGAGCACGCTTCCTGGTAGAATTTGATCGTCAATCTTTGTGGAATAAAAATCAGAAATGGGGCAATACGGAGCGAGTGAGTCCATAAGAGACACGAGATTTGCTACGTGAATTAGAAGTGTCAGGAAAGAGGGCGAACGCTGATAGTCCTGTTTTCTTCGCCCCACCAGCGTGGTAACTCCGCTAATAACCTTGGTTCTGAGACGGTTTATGGCACGGCACTGCAATCGTCCAAATGTTCTAGACGCAGACAGCTTTTATGGCAGCGTTGCTGCAGCAACTGGGAGGATGTCCTAGTAATTAGGCCGAGATTCCTCAGCTCCTCAAAGGATGCGCCAGCCAGGTCTAACCGTTCCTCGGCACACAACCATAAACCTCATTATTCTCTCTCTCTTTCTCTCTATGTCTCTTTCTCTCTCTCTTTCTCCCTCTCTCTCTCGATTGTCATACATAAACCATACGGCTGTGGATAATAAACAGGATAATAACAGCAAAGGCGAAACAGCAAAGGCAAACTCTCAGGTAAATACGTGTTTTCCTAAAAAAAACACTTTGATTAATTTCCACAGGGACGTCAACATGAACCAGATACTAAGATCTCAAGTATGAAATCTAAAAAATAAGTTGTAAGTGAAGAAAACGAACCAAAGGTCAAACCTGAGACAGAAAAAAAACAAACAAACAAACAAACCTACAAATATTTACAGCTACATCACATATTTTCTAAAAGGGTTTTCTAATTGCGATGTTGGGATTTTCTTAAAGGTTTTGTGATTACCTAGTACAGCTAATAAATAAATCATACGTCGCTAAACTTGCGTTTAGTCAGCAAATAATGCGTCGCAAACACGCCTTGAATAATTATCTTAATTGTTTAATTGTTTTTTTTAATACATGATACGTGGCATAACAAGCAGTGAAATTCAGTTATGTCCATAAAAATTAAAATGTTATTCACGTTTCTATGCAATACAGAAAACGTGAACATGTAAACCGTGAATATATAATCCTTCTCCTCGAGTGAAAAGGGTCATTTCAGAGAGTAGACCCTAGGCCAACTGCAATGAAGAAGCAATTCCAAATTTTCTTCAGGCGTCTTAAAAAGGAGTTCATGAAAACAGACTGCACCTTTAGGGCGAGTAGTAAGTCTTTTCTTTGTTTAAGCATAGTTATTTTACATTTACAGAGTTGGTCTCTGAAGCAGTATACTGTAAAGAAAATGTTCACAGTGCGTTGTAAGAGTGACAAATCGAGAACAATTGTGACTACGTTATTGCTTTATGCATCCCCTAAAATTGTTCTGTTATTGTGTTCATGGAAGACGAAATGTCACAAATTGATGAAGAAATTAATAAATAACATTACAAGCCAAGAAAAGTCCAGATCATTTACCTTACAGTTTTCTGTTTGGTTACACTAATCGTTAGCCTAAAAGACCATAATAAAATTCCAGGTGTCATTCCACTATAACATATCGTTGTCCAGACAGATTGCAGACTCTAAAAGATACTGCAACGTAATTGCTAGCAAACATGTTCGAGGCAGTTGTGCATCTATTAACTTTTCAAAACGGTTCAGGTGACCATGTACAACCATAAAATGCATTCACTAGATAACCCGTAATCGACGTGGCTCATGCTCGCTGTGAAGTCAAAGCAAACACCACCGTCCTCGAACTTGAAATTAACCGCTGAACATAGCTATCGCCTTATTGTTTATGCGCGTGTTATTGCAGCGGTTACTTGTGTTGTCCTGCTGTCCTATAGCAAAGGGTTCGTGGTATAGTATTGTAAACGGTCCCGGTTCAGTTTCTTCTCTTTCATGCGCCTGTTCTGAAACCAGATTTTGACTTGACGGTCGGTGAGGTTCAGCATTCGAGAGAGCTGAAGTCGTTTCTCTTTGTTGATGTACACACTGAAGAAGAACTCTCTTTCCAGCTCACGGATCTGATATTTGGTGTAAGGGCACCTCTTCTTCCGGACTCTGGGTGTGTCTGAAAGACACAAAAGCAAAATTGAATACACATGCCTAATTTACGTGGCAATGGCTCATTCAAACGGACCGAAATGACTATATATTATATTATATTATATTATATTATATTATATTATATTATATTATATTATATTACATTATGTTGTATTATATTAGACTATATCACTATTGTTATATCAATGGGTTGTATTATATCAACATCATTCGTGTTTACTCAGTTGTGCTGTAAATTTGCATAACATTTAATTACATAACGTTAATATGCATAATGCAGTGTATCCTTCAGCATCCAAACCATGTATGAACATTTAGGTTGTTTTCATTATTTGCCAAGACTATTTTGTACAACACAATTCTGATTCACAGATTATAGAATATATATTACTGGTTTACTACTGCTGTGCAAAATGTTAAAGGCGTGGATGTAAACGCGCAGTTTAAAACAATTATAACGAAATACATTCAGCTAAATGTTAATAGAAGATATTACACGATCTGACTTTAATCTTTAACATATTTGTTGATTACCTTAGCGCACCCAACCCAATGCGCACACTCAACACATGCTTTCACAGACTCACAAGGGCTTTTTAACGCCAATAACCCGTGAAAGCAGCATTTATAATTTTATATGAGAAGCTGGTAACTAAGACTGTTACTATAACCACTTTACTACTTACGTGCACGGACATAACAGGACATAACAAGTTTTAAACGTTCAAGTAAAAAAACATGTCCTGGCCTGAAATATTTCATGGCCAATTTCAGTTCCAAGCACGTGATTCGAACAGTTTATAAGTACGTTTTGTTAGGGAAATCTCAAGCCCTCAATAAACCTTATGCGCTTATAAAACAGCATATAAAAATTTTAATAGCGGCGCTCAAGATAGCAAACTTTCTCTCGCGACAGGGTCTCTGTGCTCCTACATACTGCTAGCTGCGCTCCTCTTTTCCTCGTTGTTGCCGGAAGAGGATTCGGGGCTGCTGGGTTCGCCTCGCTCCTTCACCTCAGCGTCCTGCTCCGGTGCGGGCGCAGCAGTCTGGTGCTTGCTGGTCTGCTGCTTGTCCGCTGTTGTGTACTCCTCACTAGGCGCATTTTCCACGTTGCCGTAGGCGGTATCGAAGAACTGATCGAAGACTTGTGGGAGCACGCCGTTCCTTCCTATGCTACCGTAAAAGGTCGAAGACGATGCGCTCGAGCCCGACGTAGAGTGGTGGTACACAGCGGAGGTGTTCTTCGCGAACATTTCTCCGACGCCCGTGGAGGCTGGCAAGCATTCCCGATGCACCACATCCTCCCCAGAGTAACACTGGGTCAAAGGAGCGCGGTGAGACCACTTTGCGGACGCGTCAAACGAATAGTCCCGGAACGTCACCTCCCTCACGGGTTGGACCTGCGGCAGGTTGGACGAGTATGAGTACGGGACGGTGCGAGACGATGGGTTCTGTGAGAGGAAAGAGGGCAGCGTGGGGAAGTCTGCTCCCGGGACGTAGTACGTGCAGCTGGGCAAATACATGTTGGAACCGACGGGAACTCTCTCGTCGAAATCCATTACTCGGGGCCAGGAAGGGGGGCTGTTTTCCTAACACGGGAAAAAGCGAGAACCGTGCCCAGAGTCCTCAACATGGCTCGCGAGCACGCGCGCTCCTCTCGCCCTCTCTTTGAAGCCGCGTCCGCAAGGCAGAAATTTTGAGACGTAAGCTGACGTGGAAATTCATCTCCATCCATTCCAAGGGAGGCCACGGTCACGTGGCCCACATCAGAAATTGACATATTTCTTTTTTTCTCTCTCACTGGATTTTCCTCTCTCTCTCTCGCTCTCTCGCTCTCTCTCTTCATCTATTACACACACACACACACACACACGTGTATGTGCGTGTGGTTGTTTTTGTGCGCGCGCGTTCCGTTTTCAGTAAGTGAAACATATATAGACAATATAGACAATGCCGAGTCTCAGATGATTTTAACAAAATTATTGTCACACAAGGTCCGTCTGCCCAGATATTTTAATTTTTAGTAAAAAAACGGCAGCATTTAAGTGTTTTGCAGATTTTATGAAACTAGTTAGTATCTTTTAGACGTTGGGATACTAAAACAAACAATCCACCGATGTCACAGCTGATGTCACTCTGTGTCCTTTTGCAAAGATTTTAATTATGTGATGTATTTAAGGTTGGTACATATGGATTTACTTTTGTAAATACCAAAAGGGCATTTGTGTTGATACCCACAGGGCAGTGCAGTACTGAAGAATCGATGGAATTTGCGTAAGATAACGAGGGTCTATATAAGGTAATATATTAAACTGAGGATTTAACAATTTTTTTCGTTTCTCTTGTTAAAAATTGTCAGTTTAAAGCATTTACTTTGTTTTATTTCAGAAATTTAGGACTGCCTGCAATTGTACACCAAAGAGGCATCTGCCAGACAGGAACGTCAGTGTCAATGTGGCTGTGGTGACCTTCGTCGTGAAGACTACCTTGATGTTCAGACTGAATGGTGCCAAACGTTGTTTATGACTTCCTTTGCCAAATCTCTCTCATAAACAACAGCGATTTCTATTTTTACAGGGTTGGTAGCTATTAACAGACATTTAACTTGTTAGAAAAAAACAAAACAAAGCACAATAATGGACTTTTATATTTTTAATTCTAAGATACGTGTTTTCCAATACGAAAGCGTGGATATTTAAAACACTACTGTATTTTATTTTTGTTATTTTGCAAAATTCATGCTGACGTCTAATAGCAAACACGCGAGGGGGTATTTTGCACAGTTCGTGAGTTAAATGTAGAGCAATACTAAATGGGAAAGATGGATTATATCGCCGTAATATGTTGATCCCGCATTAGAAAAATCTGGAAATGGGCCTGAGGAAATGTAATCAAATATGAACTCTTCTCCTTTGTTGGGAGTTTAGTATAGTTATAAATGTCAAATGTCGCTCTGTTTAGCGTGCCTATGTATTGGCAACATGTATTTTAGCCTGCTTATAAAGCGATTAAGCAAATCGGTGTATGTAAAACAAAGTGGCTAAGTTTACCAAAGACCAGTGTGGCCAGGATTCATCATTATTATTCTCTTCTTGTTTGTTTAACCAATAGATACTGTTATTGCATGTATGACGTAGTCTTGGCAGTGTTACAAGGTCTGGGGATAATTTGCTGTGACCGTAACCGCTAAAGCTCCATTAGGCTCTAGAGGACCCCCACAAAGGCCCCGCTACACTTTGTCTTATTTCCCGTGCACAGAGCACGCCTATCCAGAACGCACACGACGATAGGGTAACTCGAGCTTCAAAAAGAGCAACCCTTAAACCGCGTGAACGTAGCAGGTTTTAAGAGTTACTACAACGGAACTGATTTCAAAGTCTTCCTTGTCGCCGTAATCCGGGTTCAGCGTCGTCCTGGTGATGGAGTGAACTTTGCCTGCAAACTAGCGACGCGAAAATAAAACGCTGGCCTCCTGACCATATGCTCCGCCTCTTGGACAACTCCTGACAAATTCCGCGTATTGTTTTGGAAAACCTTCAGCAGTAATTGGGACCCGCAACCACTAAAAACACAAAACCCCACATAATCTGCAACATGTGTATAAACAAAGCTAGATTCTCTTCTATAATATTGTTCATAATCTAGGTAAGTTTTTGTGCTTTACGCAGAGGAGCGTGAATTCTCGAGACAAAGCGTTTTTTAGGGATGACAACGGCTATCCGTAGCTTTTTCTTTTCTGTCGATGTGGGGGTGGTGGACAGTGTGGTACCAGACAGGACTGTTAAGTCTGAGTATACTGTTTCTCTTGCGCCAGGACGTCGGCTGCGAACCTAACCCCCCTCGTGTGGTCACCTCAGCCTTGGCTGTGCGGTGGACTTCAAGTTCGGGGGAGGGGGACAAGTCACCCGCATACTGGGGAAGAGACTGCAGACACAGATGGATGGACTTCCAGCTATACCACGACTTCGTCAAATCTGCTTTCAGTGGAAATCTACATGGCGCCCAGAGCGTAAAGAAAGAAATCTTAGGAGGATGCTCGGAAATTAATGTAGATGTAAAAAAGAAGAAGAAGAGGAAAGGGCCTAAGGATGAAGAGAGTTGTTGTTTTAATAACGTGGAGATTAAAATGTTTTCAAGGGAGACTTTTTCGTACTGATGAGCGAGAACTGGTTAAAGTAAGCCAACCTCTCAGCTAGAGACAAAATTATTACCACTCGTAGGGCTTAATTAGTCTGAGCTGCTTTTATCACAGCTTTCTATATAAATGGTCTCTGTCTCACCCAAATTCGCCGCATTGGAAATTAATAAAATGTTGGACATTTCAATTTTGTATTTTTATGTAATACCAGTTAATAATTCATGACAATACTATACATTACCACCTACACATCCGCGTTCCTTTTCATCTGACTTCTGAATTTCTATTTTTGTGCTAAATGCCGTCTATTGTTCGTAAGTATACGCCATACGCAAGGAAAATGCTATACAATGGATGATACCCAGCAGACCGATTGTGAAATGTATTCTTTATTTCGAAAAGGATTGAAGTTGTAGGACTGCTGAAAAAAAGAAAGCAAAAATTGAAGAAACAAATGAGTTAATCTTAATGATGGGTTGATGTTTAAGAACTTTAGTAGAATATTCTGATAAACTACTTTTAGAAGATGCTTTAACATTGCAGTCAACGTTGCGTTTTCAATAGTAGCTGACAGTTGTTAAAAATGTAACAAGACAAAATGGTATAGGTAAAAATAATGTTGCTGTTCAGTGCCATTTCTGAAGTATATCTTACAGTTCATCTAGGTGGTTTTCTATGCTTGTTAATGCTAATATATTCGCCAGTATCCAACGCAACAAATGTATCACACAGAAGTTAGTATCAAATCTTATACTGAACTTTTCTCGTCATATTAAATCCCCACTGCGTATAAAACAAGAACGACATCACGGGTTGCAATGTCCAAAACCAAAACGTTGAAACAATAATTAAGTCTACAGATTTACATTACAATTTGAAATATATAATGAAAGAAAATTGTCATAGCATAAAAACATTGAATTAATAACATTGAATGGCATAATACAAAATAACATGCCCAATAATCATTAGAGCCCACATTTAAGTTTCATACTGTTCACGTATATTCATATTTAAATCACCGTAGAATTAATATCGACAACATGATGAATGTGATTCTAGAGTGATGAATGTGATTCTAGAGGGTCTGTTATTTTCGGCTGCTAGAAGATTGAGTAAACGATCGTAATGACTAATTTGATCAGCCCATCATATAATGATGGTACTGATTATTCATATTTGTTTTTTAACTTCTTTAATTTGTCCAAAATATCAATCTGCATCTGGATTTTCAGTTAATCTGTTATGAATTACCAGTTGGCACAGAGGACACCAGTTGCAATTTAATTAATCATTTATTTATTTTAGAATAGATTAATTTAATCTAAACTGCAGGCCGGCTACAAGATCTGACGCACTCTCAGCAAAAATAAGAAAAAACTGACTGAATAAAGTTATCATGTCAGTAATAGCATTCTCTCAATTTGTTGTGTTTCAAGTGGATCATTGGGACTGCAGTGATTACTAATAATCAGATTTTGTACGTACTTGTGCTGAATTCGTTTGTAACATAGGCATAATACTATGCAAACATACGGTGTATTTCCGGGTCTTTATTAAATTATGTCCATACACAAGTGTACACAGTCATTCTCAATAATAGATTTCCAAGTTTCAAATAGCACTTTACAGCTTGTTTTCGACTAAGATATTGTATTTCGCTTTTACCTTTCTTTTCTAGACAACCATCTCAGCTGAGAGAGGGCGCGCCTTTTTTTCAGCCGTTCCTAAAACCTCTCAATCAAGCCTATAACGCCTATTGTCTGGCCAAACACTACCGGTATCGAAGGTTAGCGTCAAAGCCACAAGTGGTGTGTTTTCCAGCCAAACACATCAAGCAGACGTAACATGGAGCATCAATCTACGTCACTGACAGCCTGTAACAGTAAAAATAAATGGAATATTTTTCGAAAAGAGAAAGGTTTAGGAAAGCATTTTAGCTGGAAGACAAGGGAAATTCATACATTTTGATTAATGTGTCTCACCAAATGTATTTTTCAGAAAACAAAAGTCATTTAAAGGTTGGATCTTTTTTTCTTTTCTTTAATTTTTGCCCACATTAGACGATACTCAGATTGCATGCAACAGTTTCACTTGCGATTGCTAATTCTGGCTTTAGGTGGCGCCAGAAACTCGATTTTAGCAGCAGGGGCTGGGCTCCTCCGTTTTTTTCCTTTCTTGTGTGACATGCGCGCTTTCGAGTGAGAACTCCTGCAGGGCATGTAGGTCTAGACGCAGGCGCGCTCACGCTGCAACGTCAGTCTCAAGAGCTTGTCATCCACATAGGCCACAGCAAGTTTAAGAATCCCACGTCATCATTGCTTGAACTTGAATTAGAATAAGATAAATTAATTCAATAGATAAGCGATATTTTATTATTTTGATAGTATTGTTTTCACGTTTAAATTAAAATAAATTTTATTTAAAATTAGATTACTGTATACCTAAAATGAGATTATACGCATATTCATTACAACCCATTTTTCAAAGAAGAAATATAAATAAAAGTATATGAAGACACAGAAGTATTTACCAACTATTACAGTGTCATTTAAATAAATTGTTAATATAATAAATAAATTGGTCAATAACATAAACTTACACTTGCAGTAAAAGTAAGTGAGGAAATATCAGATCTATTATTGCTATGTTGAATTATTAGATACACGCAAAAACAAATAAACTGCATTATCAGAATATTTTAAGATAAACCATTAGTTCACATTCGTATTACTGTATTTATTCAATAATTTGACAAACCGCAACTGTGTTATATAAAAGCCACCCTTTTATCTAAAATGCAGTCAAAGTGAACACATTTAGAAACGAAAACGAAGCCGGTAGCTGCCCTCTTCTCTGTAACTAAACACACATTATAAAAAAATTACTTTCATAATGATCCACCGTCCACTAGTTCATGAGAAAATACACAGACAAGTGGTGGTGCATGACTACATATTATGAAAATTGCTAGATATTGAATAATTTGAGTTTTCCTTTACTGAATTAAAGGGTACGCAAAGCGAATATCTATTCAGCGTACGACTCGATATAAAAGGAAGCGTAATTATTGGCCACATAACGAGTTTTTATTGTACTATTATATTAAATTGCCTATAATCATCTAATCAAAATTAAATACACAGAGGCTACAATAAAAATCGACACTGCAAGGCATAGCGTACGTATGTTGTAAAGAACGTTGAAATGTACCCTCTGTAGAATTTTAAACTAGCTCGCTTTGTGTTATCATTAGAAAGGCAAACATGTGAATCAGCTTATGTTCTTCTCCTATTTTAATGTGTTTATTCATCATATTATATCACAATTGTGATAGTATAAATGGAATAATTGGGATTAGTAGTTATTCTCGTTGACATTAAAGGAGTAATGAATGTTTCAATATTGTGAGCTACGTTTGAGAGCAAGGATTCACAGTTTAGGGTGACTGACATGTAACAAGCTCACCAGCAGATGGCAATGTTGCCCCACCTAAGATACTTAAGGACAAGTGGTACGAACTGTATTGACTTAATATGAACAAAACCAAAAAACACAATATGCCATTTAATTTGTGCAATTCGGTCTTTGATATCACATGACATCTTCATATCCATAGCACTGACGCACTGTGTCAATATTAACAAGTAACTAAAACCCAAAAACCCCAAACGTTCATTCACAAACTTTCCCCTCGGATAAATCATGTTTTTGAGTTAAGATTCTTGGTGACGTAGGTTTCCAGTTATTCTTAGCTATACATTCATCTCAAAGATGTCGAGGTAGAAAGTTGTGTAAATTGGATTTCTCTGGTGAATCATTCATTCATGTCAGAATTACGTTTGGTGAAGGGGGTTAAGAGATGCAAATAGAAAAAAGTAATGAATTGTTATTCATATCAGTGGTTTATTGGGACAGACATGTCGAAGATCACTAAAAGGATGATATAAACACAGATGAGTTACTCCAATATACAGATAGATAAGGGTGTATTTTGGCACAGACAAGAGCAGGTTTGTGCTGCTGTACATGAAACAGGGAAATACCTGGCTCTTGATTTCTCTCACATGTTCTTTTTCATCGAGCAGAAAGCGTGATACAGCAAGCAAGACATATGACGGTGCCAGTAAAAGACTGACATATTTGGATCAATAGAGCAAGCTACAATGTCACTTTCAGGATACATCCAGATGTTTTTGTCTTGTTGTTGTTGTTGCTGTTGTATTTTGTGTCGGTTATTTCTGAGAGAAGTAGCCTAAATACGATAAGTCGTAACAACACACGTATTTGTCCTGAGTTAAGGATATGGCCTCACACACTGTGTGCCAAAACGTGGCGCACAGCTAACACATTGCCACTTGTTCCCTCCAAGATCGCGGTCTCTGATGTAGTAGTCCAGACAAACAAAGATTTCTTTCA
>JBBJLR010000145.1:6311538-6323198 GCA_037577145.1 Brachypetersius gabonensis
TATATATATATCTTTGCGTGAGTACGCTGACTGTTCATCGACGAGAAGTGTTCTCTCATAGTTCTGTTTTTTTCGTAAACAGCTAGCTGCTATTTTTCACTTTGTTAACGATTTTCTTCTCCTTAACGCGCCGGTTTTGGAACCAGATTGTGACCTGCCGTTCGGACAGATTGGTCTGGGCTGAAATTCTCCGGCGCTTATCCTTGGTGATGAACTTGTTGGCGGCGTACTCTCGTTCTAGCTCCTTCAGCTGCACCTTCGTGTAGGGAACTCGTTTTTTTCTCCCGCGGCGGAATGAACTGGCGTCTGAGCCTCCGTGGGGCACTGGGTCTGACAGAGGAATGGAAAGGGGAATGGTTTAGAAATTGCTTGTAGGCCCTTCGCTGACAACAACGAATACTGATCACAAAAACATTTAACATCATCATCATAGATTAACAGCTAATCAAGTGCCAAATATAACATTTGCTCAGACCATAAGGCTTAGCAGAGCGTGTTAAAGTAGCAAACATCTATGCTGTATTGTGTAGAATACATATTCCCAGCTGTCAATTTGTACTATAATCTTTTTATGACTACAGAAACAGTTTTTTGCAAAGCTAATTCCTTTGGTTACTCTATCCTTTTGTAAGTTTGTGTCACCTGGTAAAGATGACTTCCACATGTGTCCTGTCTGCGGCTGCTCCTTGGTGCAGTAGACCTGTCCGTTCCAGCTACTGGCGGTGAGAGTCCACGGCTGATAACTTTCCATAGGCAATAAAGGTTCGTGCCTTGGCTCCGAGGGCCCGCTCACAGCCTGCACCACGGGTACGTCCAGGTAGCCAGGGACCGGCTGGTACGGACTGGAGGCGTAGCTCGAATAGAAAGCGAACTCTTTCGCTCGGGAAGTGGCATAGTCCTCGCCAGAAGTGGCAGACATATCCATATATTTCTCCCCATAAGGCGCGGCGGCGGACGCGGGGGACTGGGCGCACGACTTCACCCCGCCTCCGCCCCCGTGGTGGTGAGCCATTCGGCACGGATAGTATCCGCCGCCCCCGAAATAGCCGTACGGCAATGAAGCGCCACCGGAGACCTGCGTGGCCGTACACGGGCTGCACTGTTTGCCTGGCTCGCTCGCTCCCGTTCCAGATGCAGCTGTAGCTTCGCTTGACGTGTACGCGGACGCTGGGTGGTGCGCCATCAGATTCCTGCACGAGCTCGGCGCGAAGTTGCCTCCTGGGAATCCTTCCATGTTCTTGACTGCGTCGTCCGATCCGCCGGCGTTGTCGTAGAGGAACATGACCGGGTCGATCCAGCGCGGGCGGAGGAGCAGTGACGTTGTCATAGCCTGTCGGACATCAAGTCGTGTGTCTCTTTTTTAAAAAGCTCGCGGACTGAAAAACCTGAAGCTGCAGACTGAGCGAGAGTCAAGAGGCTCTGACGCGCCCCCTTTGCATGCCCGGGGTCGGGCTGTCATTGGCTCAAACGTGACCACGTGATAGTTTTAGGACGGCAAAACCTTTCAAGTGCAAACAATTAAATTAAATAGAATGCGATGCTATAAAAGGGTCGCTCTTGTTAACGGATTTAGTCCATTTCAAAGTGCTTAAAAAGAAAAACACGAGCAACTGTCTCAATGTGTCTAAAGAGCTCCGTGTTCTTTTTTTAATTTTTTAAATTTTGACGAAATGTTCAAATCAGAGTTATGGTGGAAGGTAATATTAGAAGATTTTCTGCTACTACGTCAGACCCGGGGATTCTCCACAATTGCTGGTGTTGCTTTAAAAAGAATTTGCATGTTTCCAGTCTTGTTCTGCGGGCATCCAAGTATTGAGGTCTCTCTTTATTCAAAATGGATCTATGGACAATTGATTTTTTCTGAAATGGCTTTTTTTGAGGTATTGTTCCCTCTCTATATCCATAGCTGTGTTCCCTTTTAAAATACATATTTTGTATTAGACGAGGAAGTTTAAGGGTCTGACAATGATGATGGTTGCATTTTCCCGAGACTTCGTTTTGGCTTTGCTATCACACGATAGCAAATATTCGAATAATAGGCTCTATAATAATAATGTTAGTAAATGACCTACAGGCATAGCAAAAAGATGACACACCAGCTTAACTGAAAATGAGTACATTTTGACGGAAAAATAGAATACAAATTTCTGTTCCAAACCGATTGCAACCCATTTGAACTGGAGCTTATTCCTGTTTTGTCTGCACATTTACGCGTCTGCAGGCCAAGGTCAAGTTGAAAGTTGCCGTCTGGCTGTGCATGTTGGTCCTTTCACTCTTTGAAAGAC
This sequence comes from Brachypetersius gabonensis, assembly GCA_037577145.1. NCBI lineage: Eukaryota > Metazoa > Chordata > Actinopteri > Characiformes > Alestidae > Brachypetersius > Brachypetersius gabonensis. The sequence goes on from JBBJLR010000145.1 coordinate 6,313,824, forward strand.
CGTCTCAGAGCTCACAAAAGGGTTGAGGAATCTAACGGTGAGACCTGTCTGTTAAATACCGTGCTCTTAAGACATTTTACAGAATTTGGTCGAATTCGACTGAAAAGTGTTTTTAGAAGATATGTGTTATGGATACATTGCCACCAAGGGCGTCCTGTCTGAACGCACGTCCATGTTTTCTGCACTAAATTTCCCTGCTGCAGTGCTGGGAATTCACACATCTTTTATCTGGAATTTCAGGGCGACGTATAAATGTATTTTCCGCAGGAGTCTTCTGATTTCTTCAGAGCCGTTTTCACAATGAACACTTAAAGTAATTTTAAATTAAATTAATCGAATTAATGTTGAAAACGCAATGACAGCAGCAAATCCATAATATTGGATGTTTTCCATGACAGGTAGTTCAGATGCGTTTATTTGTATTTGTTATACGTGTGTTATTTTTAATTGTGTAGTTTGCAGCAGTCATTGTTAGATATTGATTCCTCGTTATGTTCCTACTCTTGCCTTTTTGTAAAATAACAATAATCTGTTTTAAACACATTCTTGTTGACTCTGATTATGAAAGGCAAAATTGGAAAATATTATACTATTAAACATTTCAAACTTTGTGGTGTAAAATTGTAGAATTGTGGTGTAAAATTGAATATGTAGAAACCTTAAATCTGGGATAAAAAAAACAATTCGAAATTAAAACGTGTAATTTGGCTTTAACGTGGCATGAAAGCCCACAAAATCCACTATGTTCACAAGGTCGACTATCACCAAAACATAGTATGAGAGATGTACATGATAAGATTATACAAAATGGAAAAGACTAATACCAATAATAACAAAAGGGTTAGCCTGTATAATCACATTAACTTAAATTCGACCAGATATGTGTTCATGTTTTTAGTTCTGTACAATCAACATGAATATAAAATATTTAAAATATGCGTACAATTGCAAAACAGCTATATGGAGAAAAAATGTGTAACACAAAAATATATTAATGCTCATCGACAAGTGCTGATGGATTTCACTGACAGTTAACCATTTATGGTTTTATTAGACACGTGCTCCAATAATGAGACTATAAGCAGTGGAATACAGCGCAGTCTAGACACGTACGAAGAAATTAAATGTACACTGTAGGTGGCATGATGTGGTTAAAAAATAGACGTTCGTGGCTATATTTCGTTTTAGTAAACTAAAAATCCAAATTGATTTATTTAGCAAAACCAAAGATGCAAGACGCGTAATACAGGCGCGTTAAATTTTGTGATGGAAAATGGGTATGTGGATGGCCTTGGATTTAGCCTTCAGGTGAAACAGGTAAGACAGGCTTCCGTTGAGGGGAGCAATGAACGTGGCTGCAGGATGTCAGTGTCCAATAAAATGGCCGTTGGAAATTGAGACCAGTGCTTACGTACCCTGTCAAATCAGTGAAATCTCAGGGCCAATGTTAACTACCCTACAGTAATAGAGTAGTAGTTTTGGAAAATTGGTCTGCAGCTCTTCTGTGACTCATCGGGCAGTATAATCTTATTAAAGATATTGTGTCTAGCCCACGAAAAGTCAAGTGGTTAAAAATAGACGTGCATGTCTTGTTCACAAGTAAACAAGTATTGAAAGAATAACTGAGAATTCTGAATAAGTTAATCATCAGTGTATGTGGATTTTGCATAAAAACCAAACACCGTCAATAAGAAATCATCATCGAGAAACGTCCACGAGCTAATTATTAGTGTATTTACCAATACATTACTATTACATTTTGTTTACTACGCATATAAATGTATACACATACACATATATCATTATCCAAGGAATGTCCAGTGTCCAATTGTTTTTGTGGTATCCACATAAACGTTTAAGGAAACTTACTCACTGGCTTATATCAGCTAACTGGTATATATATTTGTGCAATCAGACATTCAAGGGATGCAATGTGATGAAACGATGAAAATACACAAAGAAATAAATTACACAAAGTTACACAAAACCGTAAGGTAGATATCGTTGAAAAGTGTTGAAGGGAAACAACAACATGGTGAACTAAAATACTTAGTGAAAAGATTTACGTCAGAAACGTACTGGTGTCTTATAATATGAAATATGTATATTTTTAATAGACTAAGGCGTGAGAATGGCAGGACGAATAAAGAAAAAGGAGAGCTAAACTCTTAGCCCAGCGTTGCATCTGAACATGGCTTAATTAGCCTACTCTATTAATTAAAATTAATCCTAGAATAAATTAACTCAAAAAAGCATGAAAAGGTATGATATGCAGAACACTACCTGACATAGTCTCCAATGTTTAACAATGCTTTCCAACGTAAGGTTTAATACTAAATATTACTAGATTATGCTAATGTTGCATGAAACATCGTATTTAGAACGAAAGCATGAAACACCACATCTAGAAGTGGCCAGTAAAAGGGTTCTGGTACATGTTTTGTTACATTTTCCTAAGATCAAAAATATAATAAATGTATTTCCCATTTAATCGCCACCAAATTGCATTACTACAATGAGTGCTTGATAAGTTTAATGTTCAAAAAAATTGTGAAGAAAGATGTCGAGAAGCAGTGCAGCATAATATTTCTTTGTTTATCGGCGAGAAGTCTAAAAGTGCAGTAACTTCAAAACGTCCGTTGAGTTAATTGCAGTTTGATAATTTGAAACCCTTGAATATGCTAGGGTCTAACACAGATCAGGCAAATGTTCTGCTTTATAATGCACCCACAATGAACAAAGTCTTAAATTAATGTGTGTCTGAAGTATATGATATTGGTGTCATGGCATTTAATGCTGATTATATGGGATAATGAATATTTAACTACTATTTTTTATTTATAACCACATTACTTAATAACGTAACTAAACTTAACCTATACAACATTATAGTATTTATGATCCCTTCAATATAAAATGTCTATTGTCTGCCTCCGAATGCAGTATTTATGCTATCAAACTGATTTAGACACACAAAGCATTATTAGACAGTAATTATAAATAAATAGTTTAGACATGGTTGGGCAATGCGACATTTTATTTTCGTTGTGTTTCCATTTGTCGCCTCACAAAATGGACAGAATAGTGAGTGGACCACTTTGGTAGCTACATGTCATTGGTGTACGAAGGTTTTACGTTCAAGAAATCTGCTTGATTTTGCGTCGAGAAGCAAAAGGTCGGATTATCAAACACCTATTGGAGAACGTAGACACTTTTAGTCGTTAAAAAATAACAACATTCATAATAAATAGAAAAAACCCTCTCAACACGACATTCGTTTGTCGTTGTTTCACCATTTGTCTAATAAAATGGTCCGAACAGTCTTTAATACGTAATGTCTAACAGTGGAACACATTACACTTTGGTCGCTGTACCTGATTCTTCCTGTGTACGAAGCGTTTTTCTTCAAAAGTTCTTGATCCTGCTTCTAGGAGCAATAAATTCGTCATAAGAACATTAGATATGGCCTAGGCCTTTTGTCGGATTAACAAACATGCCTCACATATAAGAGAACTCAGCCACTTGGCGTTCAAAAAGATCACGAAAATGGGAACACAAATGGGAAAATAGCTCTAGTATTTAACTGATTTGTTATGAAGTATAGCCTTCGCCCTGAGCGCGCGCCATGGTCAAGTTCAAGTTGGGTAGGCTCATTAAACAGTGCTCGGAAGAGTGGGGAAGCGTTTGAGGGGCGGATACGGCAGACTCACCATGTCACCAGGCTTAAGAACTCGTCTGTGATCTTCAGTATGCGGCACGACAGAACATTATTAAAACACTATGCAGTTTTTAAGCATTATTTTGCTTCAATATTATTTTGAGTTCAAAATTCACACAGAGTAAGAAGAATGAGGACAATTGGACACATGTAATCACAAGCAAATTATCTAATCTTTTCAGAAGGAAGAAGACGCGATTCTGAAATTACAAGAGGATTCCAGCCGAATCACGCATGACCTTGAACATTTCTGTACACACAGAAGTCGGTGGTAATAAAACAATTTCATTATCTGATCCAGGTCTGCCTCGTTGCACAAAAGCACCGTCAGCAGCCTGTGAGTTTTATCTCAGCGAGGATCACGAGCCAGTATCAGGAACATAAAAGCAATCTGCTACTAGCTGTAGCTATGTCGTCCTCCTGTTAAGGTGTGCACGCTCACAATTGACTTCCTGACAGCTTACACCTCAAGAGCGAGTAGATCACTCTCACTATTACACTGACTGTTGGGCTATGAAACTTCCTAGAACACTCCCTATACGTTTCCCGTCGATTTTGGCGTGGTGCAGGCAAGGGAAAGACATCTGATTCATGAAATTTATTTATATAATTTCTTAACTTTTTACTTGTCTTATGCATTCACTACCACGAGCCTGGCATGCAAATTAGCTCTGAAAATCGTAATGATAATTTTTACTACCTTTTTGCACAAACTGTTACTCAATATACATGTATATTTAAGAAATTGTTTCAAAAACGTAAAAACGTAAGTGCTCAGCAACGTGACAGAGAGAGAAAACAACGCCACGCTTTTTTAATTCATCCGCTAATGTATACATCTATTTTGCGGTAAAAGATGATAAATGGGTTTAAGTAACGCCGAAGGTCCCTGGGGTTTTGAGATTCACAAAATCAGATCATTTGCATCACCTGAATGCCCATTTCACTCACACTTTTAGGGATTGTCTTTATTTATGTATATATTATTTTGACATAATATCTTTCATTTTTCAATGCGGTATAGACAATATACATTAGAATATTTTATTCACCAAAGCTATTCTATAAAGAAATAAAAGATGGGTAAAGGTAATTTTTGTTTGTCTTACTGTAATGTTTAAATCTAATCACATGGGAAGTATGTTTCAGATTTAAATATCACTGCCCTGTGCACAGAATTCTGTGTATTCTGCCACTGCTTGCATACATTTAAATTGCAATGTTTCAGTTTTTAAGATGACATTTTAATCTCTACTGTTCTTGGGGGGAAACCAACTGGAACTGGAACGTCAAACGCGGTGATTTTCTCACAAAGAAATGTACTTATTTGCTCTTAACTAACACACACTGGTGAGTCCTACAAGAAAATATGTTTAAACACAAAGAGGTGTGGTGCCAGATTCCAAGAAGATAAGTTAAGTATAACATTTGGAACATTTTAACATTAACTCTATCACACCAAAATAACTTGAACATAACTTTGATATAGTTATTGGGTTAAATGTAAGTTTAGACGTATATTTAGATTACAGTCCTAGTATTTCCAGCAAACCTTCATATCCTTTCTATATATAAAGCATACTGCAATGGGAAGAAGTTCACTGTAATAACAGTACCTTACGCGTAATATGCGTAATACGTAATAAATTATGCATACCTATCATTTGTATGTACTGACTGTTCTGATTTTGAAGGTGTAACATATAAAATTTAGCAGCATATATGATATATTGACACACATATATATATAACTTTTCCAAGAATTCTAAAACTAGCATAAAATGAGCATAAAACGTGCTCATTTGCTACTTTGTACTTACTGAACACAACAAAGAAATCTCTGTCTGGCTTCTACGCTTATATCAGCAAAAATACTTCTAGAAATTTGCGAGATTTGTTTAGAGAAAAAGAAGGACGAACCAAAGCGGCTTTTAAACATCAATCAAATTACAAGGTATCATGCACAGTCCCTGGTATTTTTTGTAAAGCAAACTCAGAGTTTGTCTTGCTAGGGCTTTAACTGTAGACCATTTGCTATCATCCGGAATGACAAACGTCTAGGTTCATAGTTCAAGGACGTCTCAAAGGAACGCCAAGAAGTTTATTGCTGCTTTAGGAATGTACACAAGATGGGAGGGCTCAGAAAAGACGTCTGTAGGTCTAGCTTTAAACACGTACCTTGAAACATGAATTCTGATAATCTGGTCTGATAAATTGACTACAGTGATTTAATAGACTGCAACGTGTTCACGAAAAGTATAACAACAACAACAAAATAATAATAACACAACAACAACAACAATAATATGATTATTATTACTACTTATATTATTATTACGATTATTATTGTTATTGTTATTATTATTAACTGGCAGTAGTAGTAGTAGTAGTAGTAGTAGCGGTGGTAGTGTTATTAATAAAAGCAGATTATCACCTCAACCATAAAGTGTAAAACAACATTCCTACATGCTCTTCATGAAATACACACATGGCCTGTTTTTACGATAACATAGGACAAGTGTGATTAAACAAGACGGTCAAACAGTGAACGATTTGGCTCAAGGTCCAACACAAAATACAACAGGATACAAGATTCTATCATTCTTTCAAGAAAAAAATCTCTGATTGTGGCTTGACCTCAAAAGCTTTTATAATCCCAGTATGTTATAATCCCAACATCAGGTTGTAGACTTTGAAAGAGTGTCAGCAAAGTATGTGTGTGTGAGAGAGAGACTTTTTAGCGCTGAAAATACTTGCTATGTTATTCTTCCTTCCGACAGGCGAGGGCGCACTAGCACAGCTTTGAGCGTCCGAATGCCGCACTGTCGCCACCGCCAGACACACGGAGCCTCTGACGTCATTTACCACTTCCATGCGTGTCCCATCCTTGTGTTTTGTTTAAAAAAGTGACACCGGTTGTGTTAGTATTATAGAAGTATTGAATTTTCCACATGTTGAAAACCGGATGACACCATTCTCTTGGAAATTTGATCAAAAGAAAGTAAAAATAAATCAAAGAAAAAGTAGGGCGAGTTGCCCTAATGGGGTATTTTATATTAACAGCAGGGCTAATCCACACCCCAATATACACTACAGAATTCCAAAATACAAAAATGGCCCACTTTAGGGCAAAATACTGGGCTTCAAGAAGAAAAGGTTGTTGCGCAATTCACATACATAAAACACCACTTGCTGTATGTATGACTAATAGGTGTTTAATCTGCTATTAGTGTTTTAGATAAAATAAACACTCACTGCCAAGTTTTAAAATATATTTTTCTCTGCTGCCTACTGTTTACACTTCGAAACACACAAAGTCGCTTAATATTGTGAATGTCCACTAGTGCTAATCAAAACAGATCCGGGCATTATCCCGGATCCAAACAGATTATCCAGGCATGTACGCCGCAAAACCTCTGAAAATATCTGACACGGTCAAATAGATATCTGGAAAATTTGGAGACCAAGTTAACACCTTGAAGTCTTTGTCATGTTTCATAAATCATTTCTAAACAATTTTGAAGTGTGGCTGTGTGTACTATCCTGCTGAAAGAGTGTCTAGGAAGGTGGTACGCACACACCAGTAGTATTCAGTCTTCCATTGCTCTGTGGTCTAATTCTGATACTATGTCCATTATAGGTGCCTTTGGCAGTGAGCAGGATCAACATAGTCACTCAATTGCTCTGCAGCTATGCGGTCCCATGTGTAGAAATACATTACGAATTGTGTGCTCTGACAATTTACCATCATAACCAGGGCGGGTAGGTACTAAAAAACGGCCCTTCACTTTCTCCACCAGCTGTACGTGTAAATGGGTTGAATAAGCGTCTACGTCTCGGCCGTCGTTGTGGGGTGGTCTACGTTGGTCTCTGCTGGGTGGTGGTGGCCTAGTGGGTAGGATACTTGCCTCCGGACTAAGAGATCATGGGTTAGAATCCTACCTTCAGCACCACCACTGGGTCCCTGAGCAAGACCCTTAACCCCAAGTTGCTCCAGGGAGAGACTGCCCCTGTAGTTAGGGAAAGATTTTACGTCTGATAAATGTAAATATGGATTTTACACCTGATAAATGGTTAGTAGCGCCCTCTGTTGTTATTAGCTGATTTCTGAGTTAAGGAGAAAGACAGGCCGACGGTCGTGGACCGGACGGCTGTTCTGGACTTTTCCAGAACGCACACATTGCCAGTCCGCCCCTGATCATAACAATCATTACCTCTGTGAGAAATAAAGGCATCTATCTATATATCAACAAGAACACCCCATAAGACCTGTCGTTTTGGAGATGCACTGACCCAGTCGTATGCCCATCTTTGTTTGTCTTTAAAACAACAACTTCAAGTACTGACTTTACTTGCTGCCTAATATATTCCAGTTCTTAACAGGTGTCATGATAGCGAGATAATCACTTCTTCCTGTTAGTGGTTTTGCTGTTGTGACTGCTCTTTGTATATATGTGTATATATGTGCCTGTGTGTATTCATATTTGTATGCATAGACAGTGGGAGAGATGGAGAGAGAGCATTTTTGTGTTATAATACTAATTTGGTTAAATTTCACATAAATAGGATGCCAACTGATTAATTAATTTATTTAATTGGTTCTGTCGGTCAGTTCGTCATCAGTTTTTAAATATTAATAGTTACATGTTGAGGCAAGTTATATTGCCCAGCCTGAATTTCTTTGAACGCCCTAGTGGATATGTAATACTAAGCAGTACTAACTTCAACCCCCACACCACCACAATCACCCCACGCCCCATGCCCAACCCCCCACGGCCATGTTCTTAATAGCCACTCTATTACGTCGCTAACTCAGTGAACTTTTACTACTAGAGAGCACATCAAAGGCCTCCTCCCTGAAAGCAAGCATGTTAGAGGTTTGGCTTTGTGTTGGAGATAACCTCGCTGAAAAATGTCTATCTCTATCGTCTATCATGAGAGCTAAATAAGGACACTTCCTTTTAGGATTTTTCTTCAAAACACATTTTGTCCTTCATCACATCTATATATGTGATTCTACTTGTTAAAAAATGATAATAATATATATATTTTTTTAAATCAAACGACGCGTTTCTTTGTGCCCGCGTGAATTTTACCATTATTTATCCTCACTAAGGAGTTAATAAAATAGTTAGTAAAATATAATCGACTAATCGACTAAAGATTATTTGTTTATACCAAAAAAGTAAAATGAGAATAATGGATGTTATAATCTTAGCACTAACATATATTGATAGGACACAAAATATAGTAGAAATACTGAAATAATAAGGCCTTCCAATGTTTAATTTGCTGACTAATTAAAAAGAAGCGAGCCGTATCTTTAGAAGCGTGTCTCCACTTTTGCAGTTATAGGCTTTAAGTGAAAATTAAAAGAGCGGTTCTTTTTCGAACTTCCTAATGAGGAACGACAGTTTAACTCAGTATAAACTCCTAGAGCGGCGTTGCTGACCTGGCTTAAACAAATCTAATTAAATGTCAAATAGTCTGTTATTCTGACTACCGGTCAGAGGAACTTGACCTTTCTGCACCTTACCTGACACCGCTTTGGGAGAGCGAATGAGGAGGAATCTGGTGACAGAGGAGAGAGAGAGAGAGATAGAGAGAGAGAGAGAGAGAGAGAGAGAGAGAGAGAGAGAGAGAGAGAGAGAGAGAGA
>JBBJLR010000145.1:6355853-6368623 GCA_037577145.1 Brachypetersius gabonensis
AGTCATCATAGCTTGCGTAGTATAGACCCAGCTCCCAACCCAACTTTGTGAATAGATTAACGGCGATATTTTTTTTTTTCGGCGATAAGAGTCTCACGTTAACGCAGCACGTTAAACGCAGCAAGGCCCACCACTAGTTTTTACTGTTATTACACCTATGTAAGCCTAGACAAGTTGTTACTAACGTTAGAATTGTGGCTAATTCATTCTCATTTTCGGCCTGTCTAGTTTAAATTAGGTACAGGGTACAAGCTTAAAAGGTAACGAAACTCAAATTTAAGGGAGTGAATTTGATTTTCTGAATGTTCTGTTGTCACATCGGTCTCTATGAAAGTATTTGATTGTGGAGCACAGATAAGTTCTAAGAATTCTGATTAACTTTGACTTGAAAATGTATATTCTGCTAAAAGGCTCAGATGTGTTGAAAAGACAGCGTTCAGGTTTGTACATGTTGATTGCTTGTGTGTGTTTGTCTTTATGTACCGTCTTAAAGTAAGTGGCAGTGTGTCTGTGTGGTGCACAGACGTCAGTGTGGGCCGGTTTCACCGCTGCTCTCTTTATGGCCACTTTCAAGTCCTGTTAATGAGGGAACCGCAACTCGCAGCAGCCCCCTTGTAAACAGGGTCAAATTAAAACCCAAATATGAATCACACTCAACATGGCTGATGCTCGGCAGTTGTAGTTTTTCTCTGGGGTCAGACTGGACAGCACAACGTCTTTGTGGCTTACAATGTTCATTCCATTCCATGAGTCAAGTCTTGTTGGTGTAAGGCATCATCTAGCCTGATGTATCACTGAACTGCTTCTAACTTAACGTAGGATATAGAATAAGTTGGGCGCAGTAGCTTGATTAACATAATAAAGAGTGGCTGACTATTGTTAAAAAAGTATTCCTTTAATTTTAATACTCTAATTCTGCACGCATGTAATAGTACATTTTATATTTTGTTAATGAGGAAAGAGGGTTTGCTCTGCTATCTGCCAACTTGGTGAGACAAATGCACTTGACTCAAAATGTCTTGATATAACATCTTCACACATTGTGCATTGTATTATTTCCACTTGCAATTTATGTGCACTTTGTAGTTTACAATTACATCATTCATCATTTGGTTCCTAAATGGCCAGGACCATGATAGCACCTATGAGCAGGTGTTATTCTGATAGCGAGTTATTCTCAGAACAGCAGTGACATTGACATGGTAGTGAGAAGTTAGTGTGTGTTGCAGAGTTGGTGAGACAGCAGTGCAGCTGGGGTTTGGTCCACTTACTGTCAAATATTACTAATACAAGACATCTAACCTGTTGATTAACTTTAGAGATGTGAAGATATTGCTGATGGATAGCTGCTGCATCCGATGCTGCACTGCTTGTGTTAGTCATCCGCTAGTCCTTCATCAGTAATCAAAACCTGGCCATAGACAGGGCTGGCTGGAAATATTTGGTTTGGTGTACTGATCTCAGCTCAACAGTGAATACACTACAGAGTAAATACACTGTGAATCTACTCTGTAAAACACACATACCACTAATATGTCAGTGTTGCTGATAAAAGTTGATGAAACATACATTTACATGGGTCAACAGGTCAAAATCATCAGAGGAAAGTTTATGTGGGTTTTGTAGTGTTTTTCATGCTGATTTCAAATCTGTGTTTAGTTTTTCCCACACGTAAAGGTTTTGTAATGAAGCTAGTAATATATTGCATGATAGTTGATATGATTAGCAGATAATAATCATATGCTAAGTGTTTTTTAAGTAACAGTGGTAGCTGACTGACATGGATCATTATATCTATGCCACAATGTGGCCTGTCTGACTTCACACTGAAAATACTGAAAGTTACTTGACTGGTGCCTGCAGTTCAATAAAAAAAACGCATACAAGTCTATGGCAATTCTAATATTTCTCATAATTCAAGAAGTTGATGTGACTGAAAATCAGCATGAAAAACTGGTTTGGAAACGTGTGGTGTGGTTTCTGATGATTACAATTTTTTTCTTGCCCTGTTATTACAGAAATAAAAGCATTTGTGCCTAATGAAGTGAACTGACTGTTTATATGTCAAGAAGATTTAAGATGATTTTACAAGCCAAATTACTATTTTTCTCAATATGAAGTCTTGTTGGCTGTATTTTTCTTAGAGGAGTTTTTGTAGTACAGTAAAGTGTACTACAGTGTTTGTGAAAACCAGCCCGTACTCTAGTTCACAGTACGAGATTCAGAACTATACTCAATTGTATTATTCCATCTAAATGTTACAAAAAATAAACCTTTATTCCTTAGTATACAATCTTGTGCCTTATTGAAGTACAGTTGCAGCCGTGTACTTCACAGCTTTCATAAACTGCGATTCTCTGTAATGACAATTTCAACATCAGTTTCCAGACTGAAGAACACTAGCTTTAAGGCCAAAACACTGCAGTTAGCATCTACTATAATTTCCATTTTAACACACACCCAACCAGTTACAACCCAGTACTCCCAGTAAACAAGTAGCCATCCCAGTTAAACCATTAGTGTGCTTATGGTGCGTAGGACTGTCTGACACTGCAACCACATAACTGCACATCACGAGCGTTATTCATAAAATTAAGACATGCAATTAAAAGCAGCAGATAAAAGTGTTTTTAATGACCTTTGCGCCAATTCAGACTGGGTTTGCCTGTCTGTCTGAGGCTGTCTACAAGCAGTGTTGCAGAATTCATAAAAATGCACAAACGAAAAACCAACACACTATTAAATGGACCTTCTTTGTTTTTGATTGTGATGATGGAAATAAGGGAATTATTTGAAGCCTGCGTGTGTGTGCATGTGTGTGGTTGGGCCGTCTGGAACAGAGCTTTTTCAACGTGACAATGGAAAAGCAAGTGGACCATAAAAGTGGAGGCGCTGGCTAAAAGCTCCCACTGGCAGATGACAGAAGGCAAAGAGAGGACACACACTAGCAGTACATAAGGCATACTTAATGTCACTGACCACTGTCTGGATGTTTTTGGGGGTATGTGTATTATTCTATGAAATTTCACCCTTTATAATGGACTTTTACTACCTCTGAACCTGTGTGACACACCCAAAGCCTTGACCTCAGCTAAAATCCAAACGGCCTCTGAGCCTCAATGTCCCACTGAACCAAATGCACAAAGGAAGAGGCTAAGACTATGCTAACACAATAAGGTGCCTGTATCTTTTATTATACACTCTCTTACCGTTTCTACTGGCTGACAAAAGAAGGCATTTTGACTATATTTGCAATGGTAACATTTAAAAAAAGTATTTGTGTTAATGCAAAATAAATTTTTCATTACTCATTCCATAACAGCATTTGGCTGTCTTCTCCACTACATTCAGTTCCATCCTAACGCACAGGATATTACAGTACAGTAATCCCCCGGTTTTTGCCGGGATTACGTTCCAAGAGCACTCGTGTATAGTGAAACAACGCGTTGTGTTTTGGTAAAGCAAATGCCTATTTTAAAAGTGCAAACCCTAAATATGCCCCCAAATATGCTGCCAGAACACTTTAATTTCATTTTAAACTCAGTTTAATGTAGTACCCTTAAAGAAAATGTAACGGTAAATAAATAATCAGAGTCAGAAAACGTAAAAAAAACATTAGCATTAGTAGCGTGCAAAGACTCGTACACAAAAGAAAAGTTGAAATAACTCGCTCAACCCACATGTTTATGCAGGGCACAGCTTACTAATACTAAATAAATACTAAATAAACTAACTGTTGAAAATGTGTGTGTGTGTGTGTGTGTGGGGGGGGGGGGGGGTAAACCATTAAAATATGAGGACAAGACAGAGCAGTCATGCAACATGCTGCAGCAGGCTTCTTCTTTTCAGTGTATTGCCGCCACGGCTGGGCTGATGGTGTAATACAGTTCAGTTCTCAAAAAAAAAAACGGCATTAGACTGAAACCGCTGATTCGCGGAAAACTGAGGGGTTAATGTACGTGCACATTTTTTTTCATCAGTGCATCGCTTGTAAACACTGTTGTTTTAATATGAAACTTATTGCTGAGTCAATTTGGGAAAGTTTAATTGCAAAAATTTTACAATTTAATTCATTGTTTTTGTGGCATCTCAAATTCCAACACATTTAAAAACATTTGTCTATTCAGCCCTTAGTAGTTTAGCCCCACTGTTTTAGACACATAAACGCACACTAAAGGCGGTAGCAGACCACAAGGGAAAAAGAACACCAGAGAATGTAGAATATGAACACCTTAGAAAAGAAAAAAAAAACATAATGAAGTGGAATAAGTAAATTGATAGCAGTGAATCACGGAAGTAATTTATTTTCTCTATACAGGAGAGAAACAAACTTTCGGTGCTTTCAGTCAAAGACAGCAAACACAAGAAATATGTACAAACACGAGAGAAAAAGAGAGCAAGAGAGATTACATAATGTAACTATACACTGTGCAAGATGTTTTGTATATAAACAGCAGAAGTCAGTTTTCATGCATAATCTATAAAAATCTTATAAATGTAACATGCATTTGTTGAACAGTTCAGAATGAGATTCAAATTGATCCTAAAGAGGTATATAAAACAGCTCTTTTGGTTCCTTGCTCAGCAGTTGCTGGACAGTGTGTGAGCAATAGGAGTCACTACTTATGGCTCAGACAAGAAAGCCCTCAAATAATCAGTTAAATGAGGACAAAGAATTATTGCCTCCTCCAGTAAAAAGGAGTAAATTGTAAACAGGTACAGTTGACTACAGGTCAAAACGGGTCATTCAGAGTGGCCACCAACAGCATCTGGCCCTACCAGGACAAAATGAAATCAGAGTGAAGATTAAGTCTAAATGAACAGAATCAGAGGTTCGAGAGTTCATCTTAAAACCTGTAAATTATTCATCACAGTCTCTGTAATTCAACACCATTTTCTCTGACAACTATATAACGCAACGCAGAAACAAATCTTTTTTTTTTAACAGAAAGCTGACATGCCCTGAACTGGTCAATCATAACAACCCTCCCTTTTGCAGCACAAGTTGAACCCACTTATCATAGGAATCAAATTATTGTCCCTCCTCTTCTCGTAGGAACTGGAAAACCGAAGAAAAGTCTTTGTTAGCATAGCCACGAATACACATAGTGCGGTAAATTTGGTGGGCAAGGGAACCAAGAGGTATTGGAGTCCGAGTGTTGGTTGCAGTACTCTGGGCAAACCCCAGATCCTGAGAAGAGAGAAAGGTGATTTAATAAATGCACTTTTAACTTATATTTGGTTTCTGTTCATCTCAAAATAACTGACATTTAAGACATTCAGTATCACAAGAATGTCAAAATGTAGTGAAAGCATGATTAATGCAAAATGACAAGCGACAGCCTGATGTAGCAAAACAACTTTATATTGTACATTAGCAGCAACAATGTGCCTAAACAGTTCAATAAACACCTAGCATTCATTACTTTTATCTACACACACGCATGTTCGCACACAATATGGATAAAGGTATGTGGACACCCCTCCTAATTACTGAGTTCATTTGTTTAAGACAAACCCATTGTGTACATAACCATGCAGTCTCTACCAACAAACACTGGCAGCATAGTGGGTCAAACGGAAAAGCTCAATGCCTTCAAACATGGCCCAATCATATCGCCAGTGATGTGAATCGCCAGTTTGTGAAAATTCTGCCCTGTTAGATCTGCCCTCGCCAACTGCAAGTGCTAGCATTGCGAAATTAAAGCATCTGTGATCAATGACCGCCCATGAAGCTGTAGACCACCAAAACTCACACAGGCTGCTGAGTGCTGAAGATTGTGGTGGGTGTCTTCTGGTGCATCACTCACTACACAGCTCCAAACAATCTCTGGAAGAAAGGTAAGCGCAATAACAGTGTGCGAGGAGCTTTATGAAATGGGTTTCCACAAGCCTAAGATCACTAAGTCAATGCCAAGCAACAGGAATGGTGTAAACGCCACAGGATTCTGAAGCAGTGCAAATTTGTTCTCTGTAGTGGGGAAATGCATTTACTATCTGGTAGATTGATGGGTGAATCTGGCTTTGGTGGAAGCCAGGGGCCTCATTTTGTGCTCCTGTGCAAAAAGTGAGGTCCATAAAGACCTGACTTGAGTTTGATATGGAGAAACTCCAGTGGCACAACAGAGTCCTAACCTCAACCCAAATGAACACCCTTTGAATGAACATCAATTATAAGTTAGGCCTTCTTACTTCAGATCAGTGTCTGTCCTCACAAATTCTCGAGTGAATGAGCACAAATTCTCCAAGATGCTGCTCAACACCTTGCGAAAAGCCTTCCAAAACATGAACTAAGCTGCATCAGGGGGACAGTTTTGGAAAGGGTAAGCTCATATAGATGTGACGGTCAGGTTTCCACATACTTTTGTCCATGTAGTGCATGATAGGTAGAGCAAACAAACATATACAATTGCATATATCATGTAACAGCGACATACTGATACTGCACATACAGAATCAAATCAAAACATATCACAGTATTAGCGTTATTGACACATTGTGACGTTTGCACCATGTACCTTAGCCATCAGTGTGGTGCCGAAGCCTCCCTGGTAGTTGTTGGCAGAGGGTACGTCTTCCATCACGCCAGGGACGGGGTTATAAGTGTCACTGGACCAGCAGCAACCAGAGCTCATATTCAGAACCTTAGACAGCAGCTTTGGGTCCAAGCCCAACCTGGCACAGGTCAAAGAGCAAAGGTCAGAGAGGCCTGTGACCTGTAGGCTCAGGGTCAAACAATTCTTCAGCGGAAAGTAGGCTTGGATAATACAATATTGATATTTAGGGGACGCAGTTAATCATTTCTCATTCTTACACACACACACAAAGACTAATAAAAGTGACATGTGCAGCTTTTCTATTAGCCTCCTCTTATAATTCAATCTGTCCTTTTGAGTTTAAAAAACGACAAAAAACCCCCAAAAAACATACATCACAGCATTTCTGTTGCCTTTAGCTTCACTCCTGACTACCATCTATACAAGACAGGAGTAAATGGTACAACATAATGTAATTTAAGGCTGGTATTATCGGATATTCCTTTAAATGATAACTAATAATGATACATATGATGTTTAAATCTATTTCATTGTTTCATGGTGTCAGATTTGACCTATATTGTACACTGCTAAGCTTGGTTTAGCATGTCTTTCATTTTTAGCAGGGGAATAAAGATCATTGAATATAATGTAGAGAATAAGAAATAATAGACTTAAGTAGAAAAAGAAAATAAGGGACATTAAGGGAAAGGAAAAGTGATAAAGATCTGAAGAAAGTGAAAAAAGAGGAGAAAGAGGGAAAGAGGGATAGATGAGGATGATGTGTAACTGGGCACAGTGCTGCTGTCTTTAGCTTTTAACAGCAGCGTAAACATAACCACATCAAGGACAACCCGACATGCAGTCAAACACACACACACAGGAGTGGTAGCAGTGGTAAGACAGTAAATTGTGCTTTCTTGCTTTTTTATGTCTATTAAACTATGATGAGCGTTTAAGGCCAGTTATACAGTAACTCCACCTGTCTCTCATTCACTGGCTCGCCCCCACACACACATACAGGCATACACACTACCACACTAACAGTTTTTATGTGTCTGCACAGTAATTAAGAGACTAGGACACAGCTGCATATAAAAAGTCAATTTCTTTTGCTGTCTCTTTCTATCTCCCCCACTTTTCAGCTCACATTGTCTTTCTTTACAGGCTGTTTTGGGAATTTGCTGAACACATAATGTACTCCTGTGTGTAAAACTTGTGTTTGGTGTCTGTTTGTACTGCTTTGCTGCACATATCTAACAATTGAAGGTCTATGCTGGGGTGGTAATAGTGGTATGGGCCTAAGTTATATCAGGATAGGCTTCTCAGTAAACATCTGAACATCTGCATGTAGCATAAAAGACAGATGAGCAGTTTGAGCAGTTATAAAGCAGCATGAATGCAATAGTATCGACGATCCACTATATTTTATTGAATGATCTTGATCTATCTTAAACACTGTTTCTGCAGACAATGAACAAAGCTCTTTTTTTAAGAAATAAAAATTAACTTTTCTTTATAGTGTCACTCCAGTTTTGCTGGTGTTGGTTAATCCAACTATCCACAGACAGACACATGTGCACATAGTCAAAAGGTCTAAGAATTGTGATGTTATACTGTCAACATCTGAGCCACAGTGAAGCTGAATTTCTCGCACTCTCCTGGGGACAACTGGTGACATATGTTCAACATCTCCCCCTACCCTCCCCCTGACCATGCGTATGTGCGTGCGTGTGAACACACACACGCACGCACGCACACAGGTTCTGGGTCAGTGACTGAAAAGGTTATTCCCTCCCTCGCAGCCTGGCTTGTCTGCTATTACACCAATCACTCTTTTAGCACTACAGCAGTGCACTGACTTTGGAAGTGTGAACGCGCGTGCATGTGTGTGTGTGTGTGTGTGTGTGTGTGTGTGTGTGTGTGTGTGTGTGTGTACGCCTACAAGCACAAGGGGGTTGGCATTTCTAATTAAATGATAAAACATCACTGCAGCCCCACCCCTTTGCTTTGTACAGCATATACACGCCTGTCTTACGGACATTTACTAAACCATTTGTGTTACAATTGGCATGAAGGAAACATGTCACGCATTAAAAGGATCAAACCCTATGACCAAACAGATGGGTTATTATACTTAAAAAAAAAAGTACGTATGTTCATCAGGCCTGAATGTGACTAGTTGAAACACACCAGCATGAACCAAAAGCATAAATAAATGCACAACACCCTTGTATTTCTTTGCTGTGGGACTCTTCTGTACGA
Organism: Brachypetersius gabonensis; assembly: GCA_037577145.1. NCBI lineage: Eukaryota > Metazoa > Chordata > Actinopteri > Characiformes > Alestidae > Brachypetersius > Brachypetersius gabonensis. The sequence goes on from JBBJLR010000145.1 coordinate 6,364,655, forward strand.
CTGGCCTGTGTTTAATCCCATTTCTGTGCCCTGTGTGAATGCTCATTTAGAAATGATTTGTACTTATTGTAAAATATTTCTAAGAAAAAATGGAAGTCTATTGTGTATCAATATCAATATTATTGTGTATAATACTAATGATAAGCACACAGCCAATGGTAATTTTAGTACTTGTATAAAAAACTGTCGCTTGTAAAATCCTTTTAAACTACTTCAAATATAAACTACTTCCAATCCATGTTTCCTGGCACTTTGTAACAATGGTTAAAATGTTTTCATGGTTAATTAGCTCCATCTCTAGAAAATCGAACCTTAAAGTAAGAGTAGTTTCAGAAAACAAAAGCATTGGTATAGGATGAAAGCAATAGAGCTAGCAAGCATAATTGGGGTGGTTTAAAAGAAGTGAAAACATGTTTTCACTTCAATATAAATAAGAGGTGACTAGAGGTGTCTTTCATCAACATGGAGTTGATCAGAGATTGCACACATGAAATGGGACGAAATAAGTCAAATAGATACACAAAATAAATTCACAGCTGAAAAGGCCAATATCCACACAAAGTACATTAAACGGGAAGTTAAAACCAAACAGATCTTCAAAAACATGCCTCTATGCCAAAAAACTATTTACAAGTAATTTCAGGAGAAATCACAAAAGATTCAAGATACTTTATTTGTCACAATTATACAAGTTCCACATTTAGTGAAAAGGGAAAAACTGTTTCCTCAGAAGGTACAGCAGCAAGGTTATGGTTTTATGAACAGTTCAAAACAAACACCCACGGAAAAAACACCCAAGGAGGGCTGGCTGTAAAAAAATATAGCAAAAACAAGCAAACATAAAAACTAACAAACAAACAAACGACGACGAAAAGTACAATTTGCTGTTCTTCACCTACTTCACCTCACTGAGATCCATGATCTGGAGATATTCTGTAATAGTGTTTTAATTTTAATACAGTGCGGTGCAAAAGTCATGAGCCAGGCTGCAAAGTCCCGAAGATAAAGGTGTTCCAACCACTCTGCATTCAGCATCACCAGTACATTAGTCACTGGCCTGCTTCTTTGCAATCACCTGCACTTGTTTCTTCAGGCTTTGTTATGCTTGAATGATAAAAACGTAGTTCACTGTGTGGTGTAGCAACAAAATACAGGTAACTGGTCAGCCACAGAGACTCGACTGAAAATGAGAGCCAAAAATATATTTTTAAACTATTAGGGTGCCAGTAATTAAAGAGCTAAATATACGCTCTGCACACAGTGTTTTTTTGGGGTTTTTTTTAAATCCCATTTAAAAAATTTTTAATTTTAATTTCCAATGAAATTGCATGTAGCGGGGCACCTGACCAGAATACACGTTTTTGCAAAATTGTATGTTTAAATTTCTGTGACTATTCTGTGTTCAATAGTTTGACCTGTATGTCTCTTTGGATGATATCATCGTCTACACTTCTACATTTCCTAGATATGAACAGAACTAAAATGTTCTTGTGTGTGCTGGCATGTGTGTGTCAGTGCCACTGCAGCTGACGGAACAGAGATCAGCGGAATAATTTATTTAAACCAAATGAGTGAATTCAATTAAAAGAGAAAGAAAAAAGACTTTTGATGTGTGATCATGCTAGTAATAGCAGGAATTGGCTTTAAAGACTTGATTTTATTAACTACTGCAGTTGTCCTTGTTTCATCTTGATCAAATCCTGCAGGAGGTTGAAGCTATAAACACACATCCATGCGCTTTTCTGTGCAAAACCCTCAAGGGGGCATTAATATGTTAAAGTGGAAACAAACTAGTTTATTACTAAACTTCAATTATCTTTAAAAACATCTGTACACCGGCTGTGTGTGACTGTTAACTGCTAGACTTAGTGTGTGCATATATATACTTGTGCTAATGTATTTACACATACTATATACATTTTTGCAGTGTTGCCTTTACCTCAAAAATCAATGAGCACCGATTAATCTTATCAACAATTCTTCTTTTCCTCAGCAAGCACAGACACATGGCAACCTCTACAGAATGACCCAGACTGTTGTCACTGGTGTCTGTTTACAGTGTAACACTGTGTTCCAGTTTGTGAATGCTAATGTTTTTTCATCTAGACATTGCAAGTCTACAAGTGCAATGACCCATAATGAATACAGTATTGCAAGAAAAATAGCTAGTGTTGCTATATTAAAAAATTCTGCAGATTGAAAATAAAAGAATTCAATTTTCAACACTAGCACAAATCTCGTATTTTTCCAAATAATTCATGGCAATAATAAACTGTTATAATGCGCGCATACCCACAAACTCAGTTCATACCTGATTCCAAGATTCATGGTCTCTGCTGTGCCAATCATTCCAATAGCTAGCAGCATGATGTTGCAGATCTTTGCAGCCTACAGGAAACAAATATAAGACAGGGTCTAAAACACAGTTTTTAAAGTAACGCTCTATAAAGCCCCTGTCAACTTGGATTACAATTTGATGTTCTAATAGTAACGATGTATCACAAACTAAACTTCTGTCAATGGTATAAACTGGAGAAACATAACATTAATATAAGAGACAGATGTGCTGTGAGATTAAGGAGACATAACATTTTAAATATTTGCTCAAGTAGACAGCAGCAATGCTGTCTGACTGACTGAGCTTATCACCAACTTAGCTAAAAGTTGACAACTATCATGAGTAAAATACACACAGTGCCTTCCAGAACACCATCACTGACACCATTGCTACAGACCACTGAAATGGTTTATAAAAAATGATGAATAGTTATTATCCTAAAATTATCATGAAAATAAAAGCATCCAAATCGTTTTGTCATACATTACCATTGGAAAGATTAATAAATATCCATTCAGCAACCACAGTGAGGAAGATGGTCAGAGAAATAAAATTTCACCAAAGACCACTGTATCAGAATGACTGCGTTTAGTAGTATCTTGGGGTCGCCATGTCAATAATCCACCACAATTCTCCTTCACGCAATTACGCCAGAAGTAAAGTGCCTTGAGTATGACAGAAATCACTGGAACTTTAACTAGGACAGGGTGACAGATTCCAAGAAACACCATACGACTTAAAATCAAAATCTGTCTCCTCTACCAACAATTTAAAACTTGACTTGGTTGGATTCATCCAGTTGAACAACGATCTAAAGCACGCATTCACTCAAAAGTAGTTTAATAAACACAAATGGTCATCCCAGACTCCCGACCAAAATAACTGACAACCTGTGTGTTGAGTTTAAGACGAGTGTTCAATGCACATTCTGGAGAGAGTCTACACTGACAAAACCGTCAAAAGAAATTTTTTTCTCAAGTCTCATAAAACACTACCAGACGACAAAATGACTTGCTGCTGTTCTGTTGGCAAAATATGGTTGCATAAAATACTGAATCAATGTGGAGTCAATACTAGTCTTTTTTGGAATAAAATGTATTCTGTTATCTCCTGTGACTTTTGTGGCAATTTTGTGGAATTCATCATTTTTCTTTAATTTGCTAAGTAAAAACAATGTTTGACCATTAAAAGGGAATTTCCAGCAATCTTTTGTTCACTCCAATATGAAGTAAGGGTGCCAATTTGGGCTGCACAATATATCGTACATTTACAGTCATCGCGAGAGCAACATGCCCAATATCACAAAAGACTGACTGAACTGCAATAAATGGTGTTTTTCCAAAACTTTTCAACCAGTGCCATAGAAAAGAGGGCAAAAAAAATCACTGGGCAGTTTTCTTCATCTTCTGTGCTACGGTTATAGATTGTTCCTTTTGCTATTTTTTTCTGGCCAAGAACTTACTAAAGCAGCAGCTGGTGGCCTAGTGGTAAAAGCACTCAGTCCGGGTTTGAAGACCACTAGACACCTCTGAGGTACGCTGAGCAAGGTCCAGCCCCCACACACTGCTCCCCGGGCGCTGTGTTCATAGCTGCCCCCTGCTTCACTTGGTGAATGGGTTAAATGCAGAGGA